>PVHP010002686.1:13168-57710 GCA_004024765.1 Zapus hudsonius
AGAGGGAGAGAGAGAGAGAGAGAGAGAGAGAGAACCAGGGCCACCACCTTGTGGGTCTGGCCCATGTGGGTCCTGGGGAATTGAACCTGGGGTCTTAGGCACTGGAGGCAAGTGCCTTAACTGCTGAGCCATCTCTCCAGCCCTCAGAATTTCTTTATATTAGCCTGTGGTCAGTCTCTAGAGAGGCCTCAGTTTTCTCATTTGGAGAATGTAGGGATCCTAGCATCAGTCATTATGAGGACTGACTGAGGTGATGAGATGAGGTACCTGTCTCACGATCATCACTCAAGGAATGATAGCCATTCTCAGCCATTCTTGGGGCTGAGAGCTGACTCTGTGGGTAAAGGTGCTTCCTTGCAAAGCCTGCAAGCCCTGCTTCAACTTCTCGGCTGCCCATGTAAAGCTAGATGGACACTTGTTTACAGTGACACGTACGCACATGTGTACACACAAATAAATTTAAAACAAGAAACAGGGGTTGGGGAGATATCTCAGTGGTTAAAGGCACTTGTTTGCAAAGCCCACCAGCCTGAGTTTGATCCCCTAGTACTCATGTAAAGCCAGATGCACAAAGTGGCATATGCATCTGGAGTTCATTTGCTATAGCAAGGGGCCCTGGCATACCCATATTCTCTCTCTCTCTCTCTCTTTCATAAATAAATAATTTTTAAAGAAAAAAAGAAAGAAATAGTAAGTACTGTGGTAGAGATCCTTCCCTCTGAAAAGCTAAACCCAGCACACAGAACATTACCTCCACAAAAGAGACGAAAGAGAGAGAGAGAGAGAGAGAGAAAGAGAGAGAGAAAGAGAGAGAGCCCACCACATTCTGGTGCTAAGATCCTGGCCCACATTATGGCCAGCTCAATTTTCAGGAGCAAGAGCCATAGTAAACATGGACTCCAATCAAACAGCAAACATTACTTCACAAGGGAGACACACCAAGGCCTACTGCTAAAGGGACATGTCTGTTTACCCACAAACAAAGAGAAAAGATGTGTTTCTCCAAGAGCAGGAACCCAAAACACCAGCATTTCTGAAACGGAAGCTAGTAGAGAGCTCACCAACAATATCCTCCAGCCCACTGTGCAGGTAAGGACCTCAAGTCCCTACCAGAGCCAGGGTCAGACCCAATGTCACACAACCTGCCTGTGGGAGAACGGGCTCAGAACAACAGAACCCCAGTTTTAAAGCTTGTCCAACTCAGAAGGAGAGCTTTCCTGAGACTCTGTGGGGTTCCTGTCATGTTCATTTCACACAGTGTATGCCAGTCAGACCCTCACAACAGCCTCAGCTCAAAGGCTTTGCCTGCAGGTGGGAGCAGGGCAGGCCCTCCTACCCAACTTGCCAGCCTGCCTTGCCCAGCTCACTGACAATAATAGTCACACAGACAGTATTTGCCACCCACGTGTTCTTCTTAGCCACACCCTAAGCTTCATGAAGGCAGTGACTGGGCCTTCATAGCCATATGATCTAGAACAAATTGTCCATATCTTTTTATTTCTTATTTTTATTTTTTTATTCTTTATTTTTTTATTTTTCCAGTTTCTTCATAGACATGCTGAGATACTGAAATGAAAAACTATATATAATTCCTAGACCCTAGAAAGTGGTTAATAAGTTTATTGTATTGACTTTGGTAATCGTGTGTTTCATCAGCACCTAACACAGAAAGACCCAAAAGAAAAGGAAAAAAAAACAAAAAACAAAGAAAGAACAAAAACTGGAAGAATGGTACCAGAGTAGTTAAGTTCTGTTGTCAACTTAATTGGGAATTTAGGAGTCAAGTAAGAGACATGCCTCTTGGGTGGATCTATGAGGGCTTTTCCAGGAAGTATTGATGAGAGAGGAAGTCCGTTCCCCAGAGTGGGCAGCCCTTCTGGTGGTGGACCATATATACAGAAGCTCCAAGAGAACACAGGGCCTTCTGCTTGACTGTCTGTGCTATTTGCTGGTGTGTGCATCCACCTTGTTTCTGCCATCCTTCACAGATATTGGAGCCCAGCTTCATCAGCCTTCTCTCATGGACCAAAGGAACCCTCCAGATCTTCAGTGCCAGAATGGGACTGCTGAGGCGACTGGAACTACCAGGTTCTTTGATTTTCCAGAATTGCTTAGCTTATATCCCATAAGCCAATCTAATAAATCCCCTTTATAAGATATATTCATTCTATAAGTTCTGTTCCTCTAGAGAACCCTGACTAAAACAGGTGCCAGCATCAGTCACCTCCAGTCTACAGAACTTCAGCTAAGTATTTGTTTTGCATGAGTCAGCTATTGTTGCAATATGCTGTGTAACAAACTATCTCAAAACACAGAGAATTCACAAAGTCATCATTCATTCTCATTCCAGGGGGCTTCCAGTCAGCAGGGGTGTGTCTTTCTTAAAAGTGTCCATTCTGAGGCCCAGAATAAAGGCCTTAAAGGAGAAATGCAGATCAAGAGGTATGAAAGGAAGTAGAAACATAGCCTCTTAAGGTCCAGGCTGAAAACAGGCACTGTCACTTTTGTGCACTGTTATTGGTCAAAGCAAGTCACATGGTCAGTGGTACACAAAAAGTCTCCTGTGTACTGAAGACCCAACAATCCCCTTGTACCAAAGCCTCTGTCTGTGGGCAGTTGAGAGGGACCACTCCTCCTCTGCCTTCTCCCAGTCAGTTTCTGTACCCCCAAATCACCAGAAGGATGTGTTCCCTCCAGGATCCTGGGAGGAAAAAAAAATCTCCAAGACACAATGAAATATATTTTGAAGCCTTTTGCAAGTATAAAATATAAAGCATAAATAAATAGACAGTAATTCCTCTTGTTTTTTGCCCTCTGCAGTTAGGAATGTTTGCACAAATCCTTCCTAACGGGGTGTTTAATTTCAAGAAGTTGAAAACTGAGCTGACAATGTGTTGTTTGTGAGCGAATTCCAGGATCTGGGAGTAAGAACAAAGCATAGTTCAAGCTCATGGATTATTTTTGCAGTGCAGATCTTGTCTCCATTTCATCCTAACAATATCCCCTCCTGTCAGCAAAACACCTCTACCTCATTTTGCTTCTCCAGGGTTTCAGGCCAAGTCTGATGACAGGACATTGACTGGTGGAGACAGTGAAACCTCTAAGGCTGTAGGTTTCCCCGCAGCTTCTATCTGTGGAGCACCCTCTAGCCTTGGAGCATGGGCCTCTCTGGGCCTCCCTGGGATGCCTGAACAGTGCTAGAAGGAAGGGCAGAGGAAACAGAGCTGTTGGGGGTGGTGTGGAAGGAAGTCTTTATTTGCTCCCTTGTAGCAGCAGACTGTTTACCTCCAAGTCTGTGTTTTTCAAGGAAATGGAAGCCAGCAGAGGAAAAACGCCCTTGTGAAACATTTCCATGAATTTATGCTGTTCATCAGGAGAGTCCAGTGCTCTCGAGGCCACTGGGGTTTAACACGGGCAGAGTGAGGCTGGCCTGCCTCAGGCTGTTCTGAATTCACAGCCTCCTGGTAACTGCTGGGCCCTAGATGAGAAAATACCAGCCAGTCCTAAAGGTGAATGGTGCCATTCTAGGCTTGGCAAGGTCAAGGTGATAGACACGCACATCACATTCATGCCCACCTGCCAGCAGAGGAATGAACAAGTGAACACAGAAGGCACTGTGTCAGAAGACCTAGGCGGGGCTGGGGAGATGGCTCAGTAGGTAGAATGCTTTCCCCAGCATCCATGTAAAATGCTGGTCACAGAGGCACATGCCTGTACTCCCAGTGCTGGGGAGATGGAGACAGGAAACCCTTGGAAATCCCACTCAATAGCTCGTCTAACCAAATTGGTGAAGTCTTGGTTTAGTGAGAGACCCTGGCTCAAAGAGAGAAACTGGGAAGATCCCCCCAGTATCAACCTCCGGCCTCCACTTTCTCCTGCACACACACGTGTCTACACAATACAAACATGTATGCACACATACACAAGCCAAAAAAGAAGAGAAGGAGGAGGAGGAGGAAAAAGAGGAAGAAGAAATCCTGGGCTTCAGGTTCCAGGTTTGCTCATGCAAAGCCATGTGACCTTGAAACCCTGGCTAGGTCAGTGAAGAGTTCTGAACCTCAGATCCTGTTCTTACAATGTGAGGATAATTGGATCATTTCACTTTGTTTCTGAATAGAGCATTCTTCAGCACAGTTCCTGGCTGAATGTACAGCAGGATGGGAATAGATGCTGGGAAGCTACTGAATGATTACCAGGGTTCAGGAACCACTGCCATCAAGGACAGTGACAGACTTAGATAGACAGAGCAATGCATGGGAGGAGACTTCCAGGGAATTGGGACAAGGACCTTAGAAGATACGTAGATCCCCATGTAAATAGTACAGGTACTATGCAAGTAGCTCAGTCATTCTTCGATGTCTGCCGGGGATTCCTTCCAGGGCCCTGTTCACATACCTGAGTCCTCCATGCTCAAGTTTTATGAAAAATGGTGTGGTCTCTTGCATATATTTTGGATCATCTCTAGACTTGTAACACCTAAAACAATGTAAATACTATGTAAAGGGCTGTTAGACTGTCTTGGTTAGGGAATAATGACAGGAAAAAAATGCCCATACATGTTTGGTTTATACGCAGTCCTCCTCTCCCAACACTAATCATCAGTTGGATTGAATCTGTGGATATGGAAACCTCAGGCCAAAGGGTTGGAGGGAAGCCCATTGCAAACCAATGTCCAGTTACCTGTCACCTCCTCTAACTGTGACCAATCAGGTCCTCCTCTGGAAATGGGGGAATGTTTTAAGTAAGGTTACAATTTTGTGTTGAGTCACATTCACAGCTATCTGGGGGCATAGCTAGGGATTTCCTATATTTCTGGAATAAATTCCCAGGAGAAGAGGGCAGCAAACCCCATAGACCCATCCTGCCAACTGCAGGCAGTGTCCCTAGGGCCCACCAGGGCAGCCTCCCTAGGTCAATATGTCACACGAGCAAGACCTATACTCCAAGGAGTGGACCAGCATTTAGGAAATAACTCAGTGACCTCACCAACTGAAAATAACTTTTCAGTCTGCTATCACCCACCGCAGCCTCACACCATAATGGGGACATCTTGTTACTGGTACTCACCTCTCAGGTCTTGCAGATTGAGAGAGAAACAGGACAGGATGGGGCTGGAGCAATGAATGAGCCCAAGAGAGAAAGCTTTTTTCTTTTTAATCCAGCAAAAAGCTTTTACCTTTTAAAACATTTTTTTCTGCAGTGGTACAGAGGATTTAAATCTTTTGCATTTCAGATGCCTGTTCATGTTTTAATTTAAACCCACAAAACTAATTCATGAGCCACAGAGCCGGCTGAAATCCAGAATCCCTTCCTCATCCAGGCCAAGGCTTCATCAGCCTAATGGGGCGCAATGGGATTTGTATGCGGGGATGTGTTTTAAAAGAAAAGAACATTAGACAGTTGTTTTAGTCTTTTCAGTTTTGGGTAGTTTCCATGGTAACTGATAAGTTTGCTTCTTGGTTCCCCCCAGTTTTCTGGTCTTGCACCTTATCAAGGAGGTTTGGATCAGAGCTCCAAGGTCTAGGCACGGGAAGGGAGCAGACCCCAGTCACCGGCCTGAACAAGCCCCTTGGGGCTTCCACTCCCCTTTCTCCCTGTGAACTCAGGACCCTTCCTAGGGGCTGCAAGGAGTGTGTATGCTTTCTAGAAACCCCATTGAACTCCCCACTAGGGCAGGACCAGAGGAGAGGGCAGAAGCCTGCTTCTGCCTTCCTGCTCCCTGACATCCCAATGCTCAGGTGCCCCACTGCTTGGGTTTAGGAGGTCCTTGTTAGACAGCTCCCCTGGAAACCCACTCCTCCAGGCTCCCTAGGAATGTTTCTTACCAAAGGAATCATATAGGGTGTTCTTTGTGTGTTCCTGCCCTAAGAGCTGTAGGTCCTTATTATTTTTTTAAACTTTTTATTGATAGCTTCCATAATTATAGACCGTAAACTATTCTGATTCCCTCCCCACCCTCCCTCATATCGCTTCCCTCTCTAAATTACTCTATTTTGTTTCGGTGTCATCATCTTTTCCTCCCATTATCTGAAGGTATTATCAGGCACTGCGAGGTCATGAATATCAAGGCCGTTTTGTGTCTGGAAGTTTGCATTGTAAGCAGTCCTCCTCTTCCTTTGGCTCTTACAATCTTCCCACCACCTCTTCCACAATAGACCCTGAGCCTAGAGAGATGTGATAGAGATGTCCCAGTGCTGAACACTCCACTGTCATTTCTCCTCAGCACTATGATCTCTTTTGAGTCGTCCCCTTGGCCACTGTCATCTGAAAAAGAGAAGCTACTCTAGGCAAAAGTGAGAGTAACATTATTGTATGGGTATGAATGCTAAAAAAAATCGCTTATAAAGCAGTCTGGTGGGCATAATATATGTATTAAGCCAAACAACCGCAGGCATTACTCCCCTAGGGCTCATGACTTCCCCCACCATAAGATTTTGACTAGGTCTTCAGTTCCAGGCATGTATTCCCTCCTGTGGAGCGGGGTCTCCAGTCCAAGAGAGCAGTTGGTTTCCCCACAATAGATATGGCACTATTGCCCCAGTTGGCACATTTGACCTAGATGGCCAATCTTAAGTCTTTCAAGGTCCACTGCTGTTTACCACCATTCATGACTTCTCTCTCCCATAGGGCTGCATAGCATGATTTTTTAAAAAAAATATTTTTATTTATTTATTTACAAGCAGAGAGAGAAAGAGAATGGGTGCACCAGCCACTCAAACAAACTCCAGATGCATGTGCCACTTTGTACATCTGGCTTTACATGGGTACTGGGGAATCGAACCTGGTTGTTAGGCTTTGCAGGCAAGCACCTTAACTGCTGAGCCATCTCTCCAGCCCTTAGCATGATGTTTTGAAGGTTCATGCATGTGTTCATATTTTGTTTCTCATCAGGGTTGAATGGTATTTCATGGTAGAGACGGATACATTTCCTTCATTCTTTCATCAGCTGATGGGCATTTATTTAGGTTGCTCCCTCCTTTTTGTCTCCCTTGTTTTGGTCAGTGATGTGTGTATCTTAGCAGGTTTTTCAACAATCGAAGTACACATTAGCTCCATGAGGACAATGCCATACATCACAAGTGAGGGAAATACACCAGCTCGTGCCCTGAGATCCTTGTGCCCATTTCTCTGTTGGTGGGTGTGGGGGGCAGTATCAAAAGCCCAGATATGGAGCTAGAGAGCTTTCTCAGTGGTTAGAGACACTTTCTTGCAAAGCCCAAGGTCCTGGGTTTAATTCCCCAGTACCTACATAAAGTCAGATGCACAAAGTGGCACATGTGTCTGGAGTTCATTTGCAGTGGCTGGAGGCCCTGGCATGCCCATACTCACTTTATCTCTCTCTCTCTCTCTTTCTCTCTCTCTCTCTCATTCCCTCCCTCCCTCCTTGAAAATACATAAATAAATAAATTAGAGGAATATAGTTTTTAAAAACTAAAAAGCACGGACACTGGAAATTTAGTCGTGGCTCTGACACTTCAGCCTGGGCACTTCCCGGGAACCTCCCAAATACACTCATCTTATGGAGACCTCCAGGTCTAAACAGGTAGCTTGTTTTACTTGGCCTTGAGAATATCATGCTAAATGAAGGAAGCAAGCAAATTTTGTATATTTTCATTTATATAAAATATTCATTGATTTCTGAAGGCAGTGACAACCTAGTTCTACCAGCAAGACCAGAAATGATGGCTGGACTCCCTAGCAAGAGATGAACCACCCATAGCACATCAGCTAGGGCCCAGGTGAAACCACAAGGAAGTGGGGAGATGAGCAAGAGTGCTGCTCCCACAGCCAGCCTGACAACCTGAACTCAGATGATGGAGACAGACAATGAGGATACTCAAAACATTCTAAAGTAGAATTCCATAAGCTGCTAAAAGCTCAACACTATAGTAGACTTAAACTCACCCACCATGGCTCAGGAATTTTTCCAAAAAGGGGGCAGAAAGATTGTAAAAGCTATGGTCAGGGGGAATACTCAGAGGCGTTGCCCCCCACCCAATGACTGACTGCTACTTGAACAACTCATAACCCTCAACCCCATGGTGCATACCAGCAATCCCACTGAGAAGGGCCCTCAGTGGAATGGGGCAGGGAGGAGGGAAATGGTTGTACCAACACATGATCTACGAACACAGTATAGAGTTTCTCCTTTAGATATTCACTAAAGCTAAACCTAAAGAGACAAAAGGCAGATTGATGATGGCCAAGCCAGAGAAGAAGAGGGTAAGAAATGCCTACTAAGGAGTACAAGGTTTTCTTTTTGAGTCATGAAAATATTTTGGGACTTGTTATATGTAGTGTCTGTACAACACATGAATACTAAATGCCATACAGTATGTGCCATATAGATGTAGCTAGAAGGGTGGACACATATTTTTTATTTCAACAGTCTCATCACGTCAAAGCAGGATGACCCTATACATTAGTGACTTAAAACAACCACAGTTTTATTTTCTCTCATGACTTTATGAGAAATTCAGGCAGGGCTTATCTGGATAGTTCTGACCTGGTCTAGAACTCAGCTTATTTATTTATTTGTTCATTCATTTATTCAAAAGAAAAGAGAGAGAGAGTGCTTGCTTACACACCAAGACCTCCTGCAACTGCAAACAAACTCCAGGCACATGCACTACTTAATACATCAGTCTTTTTGTGGGTACCAGAGAATTGAACCTGGGCCTTCAGGCTTTGCAAACAAATGCCTTTACCCATTGAGCCATCTCTCTAGTCCTGAACCCCAAAACTCTGGGTCATATAACTGAACGTGGGGACACAACAAATTTAGCGACAATAAAAGGTTTCTGAATATGCGACCATCAAAAATTAATTCAAAATCAAATACAATGAATCCAAGACATTTCTGGAAAGGCTTACCTGTGGCATATCACATGACACCATGGCAGCCATGGTTCTGAACACACAACGTGTGTCCTCTTCACTGAGCCTGGCATCACGCTACACAACACCACAATCGATCGTTGTCTGAAATGCCTCAGCTCAGGTTCAAGGCTAGTGTGTGGTATGAGTTTCAGTGTTTTTACGTACATACAAAGTTTTCTTCTCTTAATTAAGGCAAACAAAGGCTTTCAATATTTTCCTTCCATCATTTCTTGGCATGTAAATCCCAAATTAGTACATCTTTGGATTGTATTGTGTTAAAATGTTTGAGTTTAAAAATTGCTATTTGACTTGAGTTTCATAAAAAATTGTTCCATGAATCTTGGCTTGGGATTAGGACAGGATTTCCAACAATTTCGGAAATGGCCCTAAACATATTTCATCCATTTTGAACTACATATTCATGGGAAGTGGTATTCTCAACATTGACAATTCTAAAATCAAAATATCAATTAACTCTGAAAAACATTGAAGATGCTCTATGTTTTATGGTATCAAAGATTTGGCCAAGATTTAGTTCTTTATGTAAGATAAACAAGCATGGCCATCTCATTAATATGCAAATTTGCTTTTTTTCTTTGTTAAATGCTAAAATTATATCTACAACCAAGAATTGTTTTGAAATAAATTTATGATTTATGATCAGTAAATGTTTGTATATCTGTTTTATATAACTACATTCCTGGATTGTAAAAAAAATTTTTTTACTGGTGAAAAGGAGTTACTAGTGGAAAAAGTTTTTTTAATATTTTATTTATTCATTTTCTAGTGGAGAGATACAGAGAAAGAGAGAGAGAGAGAGAGAGAGGGTCACCATATTGTGGGTCTGGCTTATGTGGGTCCTGGGGAATTGAACCCAGGGCCCTAGGCACTGGAGGTAAGTGCCTTAACCACTGAGCCATTTCTCCAGCCCTAATGGAAAAAGTTTAAGAAGTCCTCTAAAGGGATCATGGTGGAAGGGAGGGGCCAATAAAGGAAGGAGGGCTTAAGGGGAGGGGATAATATAGATGCAAGTAGAAGTATGGAAATATCTAAGTGGGGTCAGAAGAGAGGAATAAAGCAAAGGAGGGAATGGAAGATAGGAAGGGTTGGGGGAGGGCTAACCAAAATTAAAAACATTATGAATACGCCATATGGGAACCTACTTCTTCTGTGTTGATTAACTTAAAAATATGTTAGGGGAAAAAAGTGTTTGGGCAGAAGTACCCTGTGGGGGTGGATAATGCTGTGCCCAGAAGCTGTAAATTGTTACAAAAAGTGTCAGTGGTGGAGTACCTCCAAGTGAGCTGCTGGTCAGGGAAGTCCCTGATGCCACCCAAACAGTACAGGCTATCTATCGCCAATGCTATTTGGTTGCCCACCAGAACTATAGGTAGGATCCTATTGCTGAAGAAAACGCATGCTTCAGTTGCAGGATACTGAGAACAAGCTAGAGTTTAGCTGGGAGCCTCTTCGGGGTTAGCAGTCAGTGCTAGAAAGTGTTATGCAAGCTGTTGGGGGAGAAAAGTCTTCACCAGCTGAGGACCTGTGAACAACCAGCCAACTAGCCAGGCATGATGTGGCCACTGGTACAATAGTGGCATGACTGGAAGTAACCAGCTGCTCTCTGATTGGATTTGGGGCCTGTTCCACTGGAGGGAATTTATACCTGGAACTGAAAACCTAGTCAAAAGGTTTTCGAAGACTTCTATGGCTGAGAAACCCTGGAGGGGAAGCGATTGCTGTTGTTTGGCTAACTGGATATATTGTGTCCATCAAATTTCCCTCTAAATATGTATGTATATGCTCGTAGATCAGTGCTGCTTCAGAGAAGCTTCTTTTTGCAGATGGTGGTGACTCCTGGGGAGACTTAAATTCATCAACATGCTGAGAAGTGACAGTGGATTACTCAAAACTAAATGAGACATCCATCTTTATCACACCCTCCAAGGCTCAGGGAACATTATGGAAGAAGTAACAGAAATGATTTAAGAGCCAGAGAATGGGGAGGAGTGCTGTGTTCTGGATACAAAGTGGCCATTGCAATTCAGGACCTTACAGTGGCTGTTAGCTGCACAATATTGGACCCATCAAAATGTCATCATGGATGATTGAGGAGGCCAAAAAGAGAGAGTGGGGAGAGAGACATCAAAATAGAAGAAGTACTCTGGAAAGAAGGAGTTCAGTGGAAGAGGGAAGGGAACAAAAGAACGTAATGGGATTGTGAGGAAAATAAATTATGCACATGTGCATAAAAGAGAAGCCCTGGTCTAGAAGATCCAAGATATCCTCACTCACATGCCTGGCACCTGGGTGGGAATGATTAGGCCCAGATGAGACTGTCCACTCAAGGGTTTTACACCTGGCCTCTCAGCAAAAAGACATTAGGGCTTCTAGAAAGTTCCAAAGGTAGAAGTGGTAACACCTAGCTTCCTAAGGCTTGAGCCCAGACCCATTACTTCTCATATTCAAAGGGATGGGATGAAGTCTCATTCCTCAATGAGAGAGTCATAGTTTTAGAACATCGTACACAATTAGATATACTGTGTACACAAGTATATATTCCTGATTTGAGCCCTTGAAACATTCATTTCAAGTATTTTATTTCTTCATGGGTCAATTTTATGGGAAATTATTTATTTTATCTACTGTCTTATATTTACTAGCATTAACTTTTTTGTTTGTTTGTTTGTTTGTTTTTGAGCCCAGACTGACCTGGAATTCACTATGTCATCTCAGGGTGGCCTTGAATTCATTTCGATCCTCCTACCTCTGCCTCCCAGAGTGCTGGGATTAAAGGCACTTGCCACCACACCCAGCAGCATTAACATTTTATACTCCATGATTTTTAAGTCCTGATTAACTTGTGATTATGGCCCTCTTTTGATTTTTAATGCTTTTTATTAGGAGTGCCTGATGTTTGTCTAATTATCTTTTTATTTAGTTATTTTTATTTATTTGCAAGCAGAGCGAAACAGAGAGAGAGAGAGAGAGAGAGAGAGAGAGAGAGAGAGAGAGAGAGAGGCAGAGAGAGAATAGGCAAGCCAGGGCCCCTGGCCACTGCAAACGAACTCTAGATGCACGTGCTTCTTTTGTCCATCTGACTTATGTGGGCACTGGGGAATCAAACTCAGGTCGTTAGGTTCTGCAGGCAAGCACTTGAACCACAGAGCCATTTCTCCGACCCTATTTATCTTTTTTATTTGAAATATCACAAAACTTTATATAAGTGGATTCAAGTAGCATTTTTCCTTTTTGATTAGCATATTTCATTTAGCATAATGTTTTAAAAACTCATCCATGCATGAGAAAAATCTTTCCTTTTAAAGGCTAAGTAATATTCTCTTGTGTGTTTTGTTTATCCTACCACCATTTATGGATATCTAGGCCCATAAAAATGACATTTTGAGGGCTGGAGAGATGGCTCAGCAGTTAAGGCACTAGCCTGCAAAACCTAAAGGTCTGGGTTCATTTCCCCAGTACCCACATGTAGTGGTTTGCTTCATGGGTCCCCCATAAACTTATATGTTCTGAATGCTTGATCACCAGAGGATGGCAGTTTTGGAACTGGAACCTTGTTGGAGGTATGTTGTTGGGGGTTATAAACCAGCTTCTCCTGTGCAGTGTTTGGTACACCTTCTTGCCATTGTTGACAGTGCTGTGGTGGAGGTGATGTCCACCCTCTGCTCATGCCTTTGTTTTCCTTGCCATTGTGAAGATTCCCCTTGAGTCTGTAAGCCAAAATAAACCCATTCCTTCCAAAAGCTGCCTTTTGATCAGGTTCTTTTCTGCACAACAACAAGAAGGTTAACTACAACACCACATAAAGCCAGATGCACAAAGTGGCACAGGCATCTGGGGTTTCTTTGCAGAGGCTGGAGGCCCATTCTCTCTGTCTGTCTCTTTTCTCTCTCTCTCTCTCTCTCTCTCTCTCTCTCTCTCTCTCTCTCTCTCTCTCTCTCTCTGCTTGCATATAAATAAATAAAACATTTTTAAATAGCATTTTGAGCCCTTTATGATGGGATCTGCCTTGAATCCCAATACATGGGAGGCAGAGGTAGGAGGATCACTGTGAGTTTGAGGCCATCCTGGGACTACAGAGTAAGTTCCAGGTCAGCCTGGGCTAAAGTGAGACGGTAGTTGAAAAAAATATATATCATGTTGACTATTTTGAATAATATCGTTAAGAGCATGGATGTGCTTTCAATTTTCAGCAGTACATACAAGAGGAGGAATTGCTAGATGACCTAATATTCCATTTTTCTTCTTAAAGACATTTTATTGAGACTTTGAATACATGAGCACACTGTAATTTGATCATATGCCCAGCCTATTGCCCTCCTTAGCTCCCCCTCCCCTACTGCCATCCACGGAGCACCCTCGCCTTCCCAAGTAGTTCTTCTGTTTTGATGTCTCATTCTTTTCATCTTCCTCCATCCTCTCTGTCACAATGTTAATGGGCTCAAAACTGTACAGGTTGTGTGGGGCTAATGATGATCACTGTGAAGTCAGGAATGCGCCAATCAGTTCAAGTCTGGAGTATAATGCCCCAAGTAGTCCTTCCTACCCTCTGTGACTCTTACATAGATTTCCCACCCCCTGTTCTTCAATGTTCCCTGAGCCTTGGCTGTCATGAGATGTCCCATTTAGGGCTGAGCTTTCTACAGCCTCTTATTTTTAGCCTTGATGAGATTTGAGTCTTCTCAGTCGACTGCCATCACTTAGAGAAGAAGAGAAGCTTTCTAGCTAGTAGTGAGAGCAGCTTAAATGTTCTTTTCATAAAATATGTATTATTGGGGATAGAGAGATGCATTGGTGGTTAAGGTACTTGCCTGCTAAGCCTAATGACGGGGGTTCAATTCCCTAATACCCATGTAAAGCCAGATACACAAAGTGGCACATGTACCTGGAGTTTGTTTGCAGTGGCCAGAGGCCCCGGCGTGAACATTCTGTCTCTTTCTCTCCCTCTGTCTCTCTCTGCTGGCAAATAAATAAATAAATAAATTTTAAATATATATATGTAATTTATTTGCAAGGAGAGAGAGAGATAGAGGGAGGGGAGAGAGAGGAGAGTGGAGTATGAGTACACTGAGGCCTCCAGCCATTGCAAACAAACTCCAGATACATGCACCATTTTGTGCATCTGGTTTGACATGGGTACAGGGGAATGGAGCCTGGGGCCGCAGAATTTACAAGCAAGCAACTTTAACCACTGAGCAATTTCCCAAGCCTATGAATATTCTTTTTTTTTTTCTGCCACAGTAATTCTACTTGCAATGTTTTGACAAAATGCTGTCCTGTTGCTGACCATTTCAAATTGTCTTGTTGCTCATTATTGTATTTTTATTTTGCAGCCAGGTTTTGATATGTAGATTTTTTTCATTCAATTCCTAAACACTTTCAAGATTTTCATCATGATTTGTTTATTGGCCCATTTGTTATTAGAAATGCGCTTTAATACCATCTAAGCTAGGGGTGTGGCTTGTTGGTATAGTGTTTGCCTATTATGTGCAAGGACTTGGGTTTGATCCCCAGCACTGTAACAAATAAACAGAAACTATTCATTTTGAAAATTAAAAGTCCTCGTTTTGGAACTCTTTTCTATCCATTGTACTGTTTTCAAATAGTCAACGGGATTTTAAATAATTTTTTAAATTTTTTTTTATTTATTTGCAATCAGAAAGATAGAAGAGAGACAGAGAGAATGGGCAAGCCAGGGCCTCCAGCTGCTGCAAACATCTGGCTTTTCATGGGTACTGGAGAATCAAACTCAGGTCATTAGGCTTTGCAGGCAAGTGCCTTACCTGTTGTGCCATCTCTCCAGGCCTTAAACAATATTTTTGAAATGTGCCCTAAGTGCTGCTATTTAACCTTGATTCTCTATCTAATTAAGTTTATTAATATTTGCTATTCATTTTATGCTAATATCAATTTAATATTTATATAATCGCCATACAGTATGTTAACCATGTACGTAGTAAATGTATGGAATTATATAACCATATATTATTATCATACAGTATATCAACTATGATTCATAATGTCAATTAACACTTAATGTCCTCTTCCACCATAGATGGAGGAGGGGCTCATGAGGCCCCACTATTCCCTGAGGAGGTATTAGCAGCTATTGATTGCTGGGGGAGGGGCAGTCAGTTTCTTCACTGGCATAGCCATTGGTAAGTTGCTCACGCTCCAGTAAATAACCCTCCACCCTTGCTTATGTAAACAGCCCTAATTAAATTCAGCAAATCTCAAGAACAAAAAGATATGATAGTAGGTGGGAAATTCTGGGGGGCAGAGGTTCTGTGGGAGGAAGAAGGTGATGGGGTGAACATGAACAAAATACATTATATACATGGAGGAACCTGTCAAAGAATACATTTTTTTTAAAATATTGGGGCTTTGAGGTAAGGTCTTGCTCTAGCCTAGGCTGACCTGGCATTCACTATGTGGTCTCAGAGTGACCTCAAACTCATGGCGATCCTCTTACCTCTGCCTCCCAAGTACTGGGATTAAAAGTGTGCTTCACCATGCCCAGCTTTAAATTTTGTTTTGTTTTGTTTTTTGTTTTATGTGGTAGGGTTTCACTCTAGCCCAGGCTGACCTGGAATTCACTATGTAGTCTCAGGGTGGCCTTGAACTCATGGTGATCCTCCTGCCTCTGCTTCCCGAGTGCTGGGATTAAAGGCGTGCACCACCACGCCCGGCTTGCTTTAAAATATTTTTAAGAGAGAAAATTAAATATATAGATATCAAATGTGCTTGTGACTCCACTAATTGCTAATTATTTTCTAATATACACAAAATCAAACTTAATTATATAGTTCAAATCTTCTGTTGTCTGCTTGATGTTTCAATTACCAAGAGAACTTTATTAAAATTCCTCCCCTGAGTAACAACATACTAGGGCCAGGAGAACCGGGCTGACCCCTAGGCTATCCATGGTCCCCTGCCCCAAGGACTGATCCAGAGGAGGATATCCAGCTTATTGGGGATGGGGAAGAGGGACATTGGGGAACTGGGGATAACAACTCATGTGCCCACTAAATAATGTAACTCATTATAGACAATAAAAAAATAAAAATAAATGAAAAAAAAAGTTGCCAGGAAACTCAATCCTGCATATGAATTAAATAAAGGAAAGAATCTAAGAACCAAAAAAAAATTTTTTCTCTACCAGAGCCAGGTGTGATGGTGAACACCTTTAATCCCATCACTTGAGAGGCAGAAGTAGGAGGATTGCTGTGAGTTTGTAGCCTAGGACTACAGAGAGAGTTCCAGGACAACCTGGGCTACCTCAAAACAAACAAACAAAAGACAGGGCATGGGAGCCAGGTATACCCATTATTTCTCTCTTATAAATGAATTAATAAATTTCAAAATAATAAAAAAGCATGTTAGTGCATTCCTTTAATGCTGGCACTTGGGAGATCAGCCTGGATCTGTGAGACCAACCCTGCCCAAAAAAAAAAAAAAAAGTCTCTATGATGCTGAATTCGGTTTTCTAGTCCTTGCCAGTTCTTGCTTCATACATTTTCTGCTGTCTGCGCCAGCTTCTGTCTTAAGTTGATATGTGTTATTCGTCAGAATGCAGCTTGGCGGTTGTACTGAATAATTTTGTTTTTACCAAAAGCCAGAAAAAGCTTTTTAAAAGATGGAGATATGCCTTGCAATATTATGAAATCCCCTAAGTCAGAGCTCTGAGCATTGAAGACATCAAATCCGAGAACAAATAATGAGACTATAAAACTCTCCTGCTCTCTTCCCTTTAGCCAGTGGGCTGAAAAGACCCAGCAGCCCTTACAAGACTGAGTTAATGGACTTAACCTGTTTGAATAGCTGCATCTAGACCATGACTCTTTCCAGAACTCTTCAGAACAGAAAAGCTCAGTATGATTCAGCCAACTACTCATTGCCTACTTCTGTGATTTTTCAAGATGATTTTGACCTTGAGTTGCCCATTAAAGGATGTTGTATCATATCTTAGTGTTGAAGAGCCAAGACTTTGGCAGAGAAGCAAGGAGGTGAGACCAGATGGCTTCACTTCCGGTGGTGCTAGAGAAATTTGGACTTGATCCAGTCACATTAGAGAAAAGCACTGTGGGCTGGGGTCTGTGAGCATCTATCTCTCTAGGATTCACCAAATTCTGATAGAACCACAGGACCAGGAAGAGGCAGGCAGGAACAAGAAATGGAAGGCAATGAACAGAGCTATTCACAAAGAATGGAGAGGCCCCTCTCCTGCTTAGTCAGGTGCCTCCACCTTAGTGATTATGAATCCTGCATGTGTTCAAAGTGTTGCAGATATTTCATGTGGACACACCAAGAAAATGATGCAACATTCCCAAGCCTTGCCTGGTGGAGGGTCTGCAGCCCTGTCCATTAGCATAGGGCAATAGACACCAAAAGACTCAAATCTGGCAACTGCAAGTGAATGAGAAATGCCCACTTGAACCTGTGTGTGTGTGTGTGTGTGTGTGTGTGTGTGTGTGTGTGTGTGTGTGTGTATTTAATAAAGAAAGGGAGTGGTAATTTCAAGGACCAACATGAGCTGGCTCATACAAACCAAAGCAACTGTCAAGTGGGCTCATTTCTTCGGATAATCAGTTCATACTGTGTGGAATGGGAGAATTTTCACACACCTTCACACTCTAGCTGTTGTGCTAGAAGATTCCACCACTTTATTTACCTTGTGAGGAAGGTGTGTGTGTGCCCACTCCTCTGATGGACACACGGGAACTCAGAAGTGGCACTTGCCAAAAGTCATAGTACTGGGGAAGGATGCATATGAATGCAGATCTGTTTGAACACAGAACCTGGGGTAAATATCACTGATCTTGGTTCCTTTGAGAGTAATTTTTTGTTTTGTTTTGTTTTTCGAGGTAGGGTCTCTCTCTAGTCCAGGCTGACCTGGAATTCACTATGTAGTCTTAGTCTCAGGGTGGCCTTGAACTCACGGCGATCCTCCTACCTCTGCCTCCTGAGTGATAGATTAAAGGCATGCGCCACCACGCCCAGCAGTAATTTTAAAAAATATTTTATTTATTCATTTTCAAGCAGAGAGAGAGAGAGAGAGAGAGAGAGAGAGAGAGAGAGAGAGAGAGAGAGAGAGCACACCAGGGCCACCACCTTGTGGGTCTGGCTTATGTGGATTCTGGGGAATTGAACCCAGGGCCTTAGGCACTGGAGGCAAGTGCCTTAACTGCTGAGCCATCTCTCTAGCCCAATAATTTTTTTTAATGTCCCAAATGCCATAAATTCTTACAGGCAAATTTCAGTGCCAGGAATGAAACACCTTCCAATAAGTTGCTGGTCAGGGAGACTCCTGATGTCCCAAAAACATTACAGGCTATTGCCAAGGCTCTCGGTGGTCCACCAAAACTAAATGGTAAGACCCTATTACTGAAGGCACAACATGCTTAGGTCTCAAGCTGGAGGCAAACTGGAAACCTCCTCCCCCTGTTGACTAGCCGTCAGGATGCTGAAAAGAGCTATGTGGCTGGTTAGGGGAGGAAAGTCATCAATGGTCTTAACCAGTAGTCAACAATGCAAATTTTATGGCTGGCTAGCCAGGTCAAATGTACCAACTGATGATTATGGTGGCAGGTCCGCTACAGGGGGAACCAACTGCTTTCTGGTTGGATTTGAGGCCCACTCTACGGAAGGGAATTTCTGCCTGGTTCTTAAAACCTAATCAAAAACCTATGGATGGGAGGTCACTAATTACCTGGGGGGGGGAATTACTATTGTTGTTTGGCTGAATGAATATATTAAGCCCACCAAACTGCTCTCTACTTATATTTATGTCCATATATTAACGCTACTCTTACTTTTGGTTAGAGAAGCTTCTCTTTTCAGACAGTGGTGACCACTGGAGAAACTCAAAACTCATCAAAGTGCTGAGAAGCGTTCAGCACTAAGACATCTCTATTGCAGCTCCCAGGCTCAGGGACCATTGCAGAAAAGACAGAATGTAAGAGCCAAAGGTGGTGCATGCCTATAATCCCAGTGTGTGGGAGGCAGAGGTAGGATGATCGCTATGAGTTCAAGGACAGCCTAGGACTACAAAGTGAGTAACAGGTCAGCCTGGGCTAGAGACCCTACCTCAAAAAAACAAATAAATAAAAAAGAATATGTAAGAAAGCTAATTCTGCCCCATTAAATGCCCATGGTTAGCCCCATAGAACTGAATAGGACTAATGAGTAGAAACTAAGATTAAGCCAATTCCAATCTAGTAATGAGGTGAGAACCAGTTGAAATGACCTTTATCAAGGAACTGATTAACTGAATTAATATAGCCAGCTCCTGAAAGTTAAAGAATTGAAGTAGGTAAAGAAATGTTCGCTATAAAAAAGTGAAAAAGAGGCTGGAACATTATGAATACATGATTTCACGTTTACACTCAGTATAATCCATAGGTACAGAAAGCAGGGTGGTAATTGCTAGAGCTTGGGAATAGAGTGATTGCCAATGGGTACAGGAGGGGGTGACGAAAACATTAGGAGACAAGAGTACCCTGTAGAGTACTTGCCAAGCATGGGCAAAATTCTATGCTTAATACCCAACACTGAAAGGAAGAAACATCCTAAAACCAGATATTGGTAATGGTTGTGACTATATTATTAATAACCACTTATGATATCAATTATCTCAGGAAGAGACCCAAATAGAAAGATTATGTATATATATGATAGTATAGAGACTTATTGGTTAAGGTGCTTGCCCACAATATATAATTGTGTATATTAAAGTCTAGTAGTAGGCTTAATTTTTAAAAACTGCATAAGGACCCCAATATTATGAAATGTATCTCTGTATCCATATTGTCAGAAAAAAATTCCAGAAGGAAATATAAAGTAATAATGATAGTTCATAATGCAGAGGGAGGGTTGATATCATTGTTTTTTTTTTTTTTTTGAGATGGGGTCTTTTGTAGCACAGGCTGGCCTTAAAATAGATGTAGGCAAGGATGACCTTGAACTCCTGGTCCTCCTACCTCCACCTTGCAAGAGCTAGGATTAGAGTGCCACCATACCTGACTGATAACACAAATTTTATATAATAAATGCATTTTAGACTCAGAAAAAAAATTTTGAAAAAAATAACAAGGATTATTGACAAGTTTCTGGTTATTGTAAATGTCCCATAAAGATTGAGAATCATGATCCTTGTACTAGGAGTTTCATCTAGAGTATATGATCTAGTACTATTTTGTGATAGCTATTTTCTTATTTGAGACAGGGTCTCATATAGTCCAAGTTGGCTTCAAACTTGCTATGTAGGCCAGGCCAGCCTTGAACTTCTGATCCTCTTACCTCCACTAAGTGCTAGCATTCCAGGCATGCACCACCATGCTGATTCTTTTCAGTTTTGCTAGGGATTGAACCCAGGGCCTCCTCCTGCATGCTAAGTGCATGAACTACATCTCCTTTTAATAATCTCCTATCTGAAATCTTGATGCTCATATCAGTCTTTCTGAAGAAAATCTACCTTTATTACAAAGGGCAATAAGTATATGTAATGTATATTTTATATATATATATATATATATAATTTTCCGAGTGTACTAAGACAAAAAGGGAATGCACGTTTGTTTGAAAGCATCTACATGTTCTATGAAACCAGGCTCAAGACAATTGGAACAGAAAGCTCAAGAATTTGTCTTCTCATAGGAGACTTCCGATTTTCCCATTGGTCTTTGTAAAATGAAAATAAACGGGGCTGGAGAGATGACCCAGCAGCTAAAGGCACTTGCTTGTAAAGCCTAATGGCTTGGGTTTGATTCCCTTATTTCAGATGTGCATGTATTTGGAGTTTGTTTGCAGTGGCAAAAGGCCCTGTCATACCCATTCTCCCTCACCCCATATGTAACTAAATAAATACTAAGATTAAAATAAAATGGAGATAAAAATTTAAGATGTGACTTTTTTTGAAATATTTGAATGTGCCAGTTTACTCACCCCAAAGGTTGCTGACACACAGAACATAATTCTTAGAAAGGAAACTGCCTTTTTTTTCAACCTAAGTTCAGGACAGTGCATCAGGATTGGGGTGTGGCTCTGCAGTGGGAGCATGCGCCTCCCATTCCCCCATGATGGAGGGCAGGCAGAGAGATGCACCAAGCTGTAACAAGCTTGTTTAATTTCCAAGGCATCGAGTCAGTGAGTGCTCCAGCACCATTGCCCAGGAAAGTTCAGCTCAAATTGGAAATGTGTATTTTTGTTTTGTTTTGTTTTCTAAACCTGAGCAGCTGATAAACAAAATGATGATGTCAACTTGGACTGATTTTCTTATGGGACCGTTTTAACTTCCTATTTCCGTTCTGGGAGGAAAACGGAAGTCACCTCATTATCACATCAGTTTTTCTGACCCAGGACCTAGTTTTGACATCAGTTTGTAGCTTGCTGAAATTCCATTCTGCCCCAGCATGGAGCTGCTAAGGATTTTTAAGTGCCGTTAGTCATCTCCAAGGACACAGCACTCCTATGGGGTTTTGCCCCCCTACCACTTTAGGATGCAATTTTAATCCATTTAAACACCAAGTGACCAGCTTGGTCAGAATTCTAGAAAGCCAAGGAGGTGCCGGTCCAATAATCTCACCAAGAGGAAATCTCAGGCCCAGATATTACAGAACACAGCCTGCCCAAGGCTACACAGGGACAGAACTAAAGCTTAAAATCTAGCCCTACAGTCTCATGTCTCAAAGGAGGGTGCCTGTTTCCTATAGCCCCAGCTCCTGCATACAGGAGCTGTTTAAATGTCCTCTGAAGGTGACTTTCTGGCTAAGGAAGGGACTTAGCTCTCACTGCTTCTTGGGCAGAGAAATAACTAGGTGAGCGAACCTGGGAAGATCCCTGTGGAAATGGAGTGTCTAGGAACCAGGTCTGGGATACCACTTGAGGTTTTGAGTGGAAGCTACCACCCCCAACTTTCCTCAGTGCCTATCCTTTTAAGGTTGGCCAGTGTTTCTGCCATCTAAGATTCTTATTTCCACAATTTCTTTAGGTCAAAGGGGTGTGCTATGGCACACATTTTCTACACAAAGCCAGAAAGGCTGTATTAACAGGCTAAGAGGTGAGGTATTATCACCCCAACTATTTACCTCAAGGAAGGCTGCCATGAGCCTAGTCCCTCACCTTCACCTGTTCTGGGGTCCAAAAATCCATTTGAAGGCAGGGAGGTCTTGTTCAGAGCAAAAGGAATTGAAAGCTATGTGAACTAAAAACCTACACAGTTCGCAGTTAAGAGATGAAAGGCTGCAGAAATGTTTATTGAATACAGTGCCAGGTTTATAAATAAAACTTATTTACAATTTCCATAGAGTTGGTCCCCCATCAGAGAGGTGGTTAAGTCTCCAAACAGTTTAATCTCGAGATTTACAGAAACGGTCAAGAACATCTCCTTTCCAAATAGCCGCAGCGAAGGGCAACTTTGGTAACAGAAGAAACCACCACCACCTTTGCTACAGAAGTGTTTAATGAACATCGTTATCGATTTGGAGAAAGAACACACACTCCATCCATGCCACTACCTTAGAGGGATAGACAGCAAAGAACTCTGTCTCCTATAGATGACAGCTTCAAGGGATTTTTAAAAAGAAGTTAACTGCCAGCTGAGGGGAATCAGTTAAGACACATTAGTGGAAATCTAGTCACTGCCAAAAGGATAGATTGAGGATATGTAATAAATTAATTCAAATGGTTAAGATAATGGAACTAAGAGTAGACTTGATCAAATTTACATTCTTTGTTCAGGAAGAAGTTCCCAGGATGCTGAAGGGCTAAGATTATGCTAGTTCTTTCATGTGACAGCAAGGCCAGGCCTACTGGACAGCCATTCATGACAATATTGTTACAAGTACAGTCGGACATGCAGGTATAAAGAGAATATAAAAATATGTACAATAGCTCATCTTCAATGTGTCGAAGTTGCCCAAAGACACCAATTAAAGTGTGCAAAAAAATTTTGTCAAAAAAAAAGTCAGAAAAAGCCTTCCCTGGCAACAGTGCATAAAAGCCCATCTGAAGTATCAAGATCCATTTGCCATGTTCAACACCTACCCAGAACAGATGGAGAACCAAACTATGAAAGGGTTTGCCAAGGACTCAGCAGTTTCTTGTGGCAAGTCTCAGGCTAAAGCAGGATACCATTAAACTAGTCACTTTATATATATATAAATATATATAAATATATGTATATATTTATAGAGTAGTGAGAAGGGGTTAGTTTATAGGAAGGTGCTACCCAACTTCAAGGGTACTGCCATGACACCCAGTTCTTTCCCCTCAAAAACTCAAGACTGCTAACTTCTGGGCTAGTTGTGCCCCTAAAATGCCACAGGGGAAAGGCTGCAGAGGTGAATGCCTCTGCCTCAGCTCTGCTCCAAACTTGAACTCAGTATTCCCTGGGAGGGGGTAGGACTTCTGGTTCCCATGCAGAACCCTGGCTATACAATTGTTTCAAAGGTAGTCTCTTAAGACAACCTGTGGGACTGTTTATTAATATAGTTCACTCAGCTTTTAAAAAGACTTGGTGAAAGGCTAAAGATACCTTCAACCCCCTCAGAAAACTACTACCAAGAGGTTATGGACCAGAAGCCTGAGAATGTGTCAACAAAGAGGCAATGTATCCAGGCCATCCACTTAAACCAAGAACCTTCAGCACTCCCTAGCTCACAAGTCCAAAAGATTTAGGTGCTCCTTACACACTAAGGGATGACAAAAAGCCAGCCATTAGTTCATGGTGTCAAACTGTCAATAACCCAGACCAAGAACCAGCAGCAGATGCACACCACACGGGGGGTGCCTCCTCTCCATTGCTCTGACCCACCCCTCTGGCAATCTGAGCTACAAAATGCCAGAAAGATGGGGAGTAGGAGAGGGAGAAGCCAAGGGTCTCTGGGTCGGCCCTGAATGCACTGGATTTGGTGGTCAAGGGCTTCTCATTGCCTTGCTAACAGCCTGCCACCCTTCCCAGGCAAATTAAAACCACCCACACATCAACACTCCAAACCCAAAGCTCTTGCTAATCAGATACTAGTTAACATCCTAAAAAAAAAAAAAAGTACATCAGGCCTTCATTTCAAAAATGAGCTCTGCACTAAAAGCAACATGCTCCTAAGGGGGCTTTTTGTATGGACCAGCGCCACTGCAAAGACCAGTACAGCATGTTTAAGTTTTGGTTACAGGTTTATAATTAGACATGAAATTCACTCTGGGCAGGAGTTTTACTTTCATGCCAGAGGCTTAGCATTAATTCTACTTGAGAAGAAAAAGCAGTCAACTTAACTTTCAAAAAAAAAAAAAAAGTATAAAGAGGCTAAGGTGAAGTGTAATCATAAATTAAAAACTGAATTAAAGTTGACTGGTAGTGTCTTTTAGGCGTGAAGAGACTAGCTTAGAGAAGGACTACTGCTTCTACCACATACAGTGAGGATTGAATTACAGACGCACTAAATCATGTCTCTTGCACAGATGGTCTCTAGTAGTTACAGAAAACAGGTAATCAGCAGCACAATTGAGAACCCCTAGATACATGCTTGAGAAAGTGGTTTTTCTCCTTCATTGAGAGCTCTACCGCCTGTTTAGACTTAAGTTATCGTGATTTGCCACCACCCCCCTCCCCCCAAGAGAAAAATGCAACTAGACTTACATGGCCAAAGATGATAAAGCAATCCGTATCTGCCTTTTTTTCAGACAAGGTTCTAGCTCTGAGGTTGGTGCTGGGGACTTGGGGGGTGGGGAGGAGACCCAATACAGGGCCATGAGCATTTAAACTTACTCTGACCTCCCCTCCAACTGCCCTGTCCCCATTTAGATCTCAGCTTTACAAAGCATTTAACACCACTTTAAGTTAATGGTCTTTTATTGGAAAATAAAATAAAATAAAAGACTAGCATTTACAACTTGGAATGGACGTAAATTGTACTTTCTTGAACAGCAGTGTTGATGGTTGTGCTGAAGTCCACAGCCACAGCCTACTCTGCTGGCTCCAAGTTCAGAAGATTTGAAAGAGAGTCCACAGATGCTCCCTTGGTAAAGATTTATTAAATTTACAATTGGTGACAGCCTGACACCCACTTCGCCCTAGTACAATCCACACAGCACTAAACTAACATACTCAGGCCTGCCACCAAAGTATCGCTGTCACCATGGACCGGAGCACAGGGAAGTACAAGAGGACCATCCTACTACTTACTGGGGCTATGTCTCAAGTTTATCCTTCACCCATTTCTGCACATCATCCTGAGGTAAACCAATTTAAAATGTTTGTTTTCAGTAACCAGCTATGACAATTTATACTAACAAATTGAACTAGAATCCATCTGAATAGATTTTGAATTTGCTTTTTCTTTTTCGGTTTTAATACAAATGCCTGACTGCTCAATCGTCAAGCTGCATGCATGAAAAACCGGCCAGCCCAAACTGTTAATCATTAGCAAATGGAACTGTAAGGAGTCCGCTAAGTGCTTCCTTATCATTAAGGTAGTACAAGTATTTATATTGTAAAACTGATGTGTAGCTTGATCTTTAGGGGACAGGACCACCAACCAATACATGCAGATTTTGTGTGTGGACAGAAGGTACTTTTGACATTCAGTTTTGCTATATAGAAACAATGAATAAATGAACTTTTTTCTTTTCTTTTTTTTTTTTTTTGCAAGAGGTAAGTAAAAGATTCAATTTGATTCTTCTAGAAGGGAAAGTAGTTCAAAGTAGGTCTTCATTTTGCAGTCATCATCTGTACGAATTCTGAAAAGACATAATCGTAACTTTTGGTTATCTTCAGTACAATACAAAGATTAGACAGTTAACTTGCAAGGAGATCCTAAAGGTAAGACCACTAAAAGCTCAGTGAAAGAAATTTATGATTTTACCTTCATAGTTGACTTGTCCGTCTCCATCAATATCTGCTTCTCTGATCATTTCATCTACTTCTTCATCTGTTAGTTTTTCTCCTAAGTTTGTCATAACGTGACGTAGTTCTGCTGCACTGATGTAACCATTTCCATCCTGTGAAAATGCAGCAATCGTATGGATAAAGGTCATTAGTGGTTGGGATGAGCAAGTAAATCTGCAGTAACTACGCCCCTCTCATCAACCTTTCTCCCATCTTCAATTCCTACGTCTACTGATTAAAGCCAGTCAACCAACAGAAAACCTGGGGGAGTTTCAAAAGCAAACACTTTTTAGTCAGTCGGTCAAGAAAGTTGATTCAATCTACTGTTGTGCCTCCAGAAGTGAGATCCGAAGCTCTATCAAGTTGGGCTAGCTCTAACAGTTACAACTTTCAGAAGTAACAGCCCACAAAGCTACTTTATGCACCATCCACACAACACATATAGAATACCTTGTCAAAGACTCGGAATGCCTCACGGATTTCTTCTTCACTATCTGTATCTTTCATTTTCCTAGCCATCATGGTCAAAAATTCTGGGAAGTCAATGGTGCCATTCCCTCAAATTAAAAAAGAAAATGCACATGTAAGATAAGAATTGCATTAACACTCCTGGTGCAGTAATACTTCCGGGATCACTGTATGGAATGGTTATTACCTAGTAAGACGAAGTGACAACCAGTATGACACACTTTTATTAGGGTCAACCTTCCAGAGGCCAAAATGTTCAAACACTTCATAGAGCAATGTCCTTGACTCAAGCTGTACAGTGCTCAACCAAGCATTTAAAGACACAGGGGAAGCTGCAAGCCTAGAACCATGTTCACAGAAGGGGGCTGGAGAATTAAGGGGAGAGGAGCTCATGGCACAACAGCCTCAATCTTCCCTTTCTCAAAGGAAGCACTCACCACTGCCTGTCCTGAGCTCCAGAGGAGACCACTCAGGTCTAACTCTACCTTGGCTAGTGATGCCAGCAATATACAAACTGCTCTAGGGAAGAAAAAGATTATGAAAACAATTTAAAAGGCCTGCTATGTCATGGGCTACAGTCCCTGACAGCCCCCTCCCCTCTCCTCCAGGTACCTTTCTGGCCCTGTTATGGTAACGTCCTAATACTTTTCTTCTCAAGCTATTTTATGATTTTGATTCTGGAACTGAGACTGAACCCAGGTCAGGGCCTCTTACATGCAGAGCAGATACTCTTACTCCTGGCCGCCAATTCAGTATGTGTTTACTATGAAGGGAAAAGCTCAGAGGTCTTTTCATCATTTTAGACCATTAACATTTAAGAATCTAATCTACAGCCAGTATTTCAAGCAGACTCTCTAAAACTAAGAGATAAATACCCCCAAAGGCAAGTCTACAAAATAACACTAACCTGAATTGAATAAAAATGCAATTAGAAAAAAGATCCTGGGTTAAACATTTGCCTAGCACTTGCAGGCCTAGAAGGTTCAATCCCCAGCATGGAAGGTTAAAAAAAAAAAATCCTTAAATGTCTTTTGGACACCCAAAATTTTGAAGCTTTAATATTTAAGACAAAAATAAATGGCAAAGTGCTATCTTACAACCATGAGAAGATATTCTTAGTTGTCACCCCAGAGTGATACAACTCCCCCCCACCCTCATTCTACACAACCTGAGGTCAAATACACTTCTTTCACCCCCAAGACTGGATACCCAGGGCTTATACAAGATGAGGAGCCAACCCATGTTCCCATATGACCGATCATCTTCACAATTAAACTACAAAGAATTATGGACTTTTTACAAAATAATATTAAGGATGAAAACAATTGTTTAAGAGATCAAAGAGCCAAGTTGTGCTTCCGTGTTTGTGACACGTCTTATGCTTGTGTTCATGGGGAAGGGAGGAGGAGAGGTCTGAGGTAGTTTGTTTAGCGCAAGGTCTGAAGGGACCAAGTGTTTGTATTAGGAATTGGAGCCTTACTACAAATCTGCCTCGGGCAGCTAACAGGCTTACATCTCATATTGCACTCAGTTCTACATTAACATTTTTGAACATGGAGGGGGAGCCTGGGTGCTGCTCTCTACCTTACTGAAGACCAGTCTCTTATTTGAACTCAGAGCTTGTCATTTTGGCTAGTTTAGCTAGGTAGCCAGCTTGCCCCAGAGGTTCCCCAGTCTCTGCCTCCTGAGCACTGGGAATACATGCTGTCTGCTACATTCCCCTAGCATGTATGTGGGTGCGCGGGATCCAAACTCCACTGAGTTTTTCCACTGAGCCCTCTTCCCAGCCTCACTTCTGTTACTAGCTTCTAAGAGGGCTCTTCACCTACTGCCCTCCCCCAAGAGACAGTAAGCTTTGTAAAATACAGATTCTGTGGCTATTTGTTTTCACTTCCCCCACAGGATTTGATAGAGGGTCATGGGCCAGTGGATAAGTATTTGCGCTGGTCACAGCAAGCAGAAAAGAACAATACAGGAACATTCTAGACAGTAAGCAGGGTGAACGGCAGGCCCACAATCTTCTATTTTAATGTCAGTGGCTGTAAGGCAACCAGAGAAAGGAACTTTGCACACCTACTCTGCTCTGGGGACCTGAAAGACAATGTTGTGAACATGCCTGAACTTGAGTTCCACCACTGACGCCCTCACTTACCGTCAGCATCCACCTCGTTGATCATGTCCTGCAGCTCAGCTTCGGTTGGGTTTTGGCCCAGTGACCTCATGACAGTCCCAAGTTCCTTTGTTGTGATGGTGCCATCACCATCTTTATCAAATAGGGAGAAGGCTTCCTTGAATTCTAAAAACAAAAGTTTACTCTTCAGAATGATTTTATCCAACCCAGCAATGACAGTTTCCTGGGGCTTGCCAAAACGCGCTGTCCAAATTATCAGAAACCACCTGTCTCCATCCACTGAAATCATGACAACAGACCTGTTGGCCTATCATTACACAGCAGTCCATAAAGCAAATACTGTTCAATAAAGCCACAATATTCTCGCATATTTAAAAAAGGCTAAACTTGAACATTCTTAAATTGGTACTATGTCCACTCTGAGACACACACCCTTTAAAGTTCCTTCTGTGTTATATTTGCACAGCTTTAGGACCCTTGTTTCACAAGAGCATGAAAAGGTTTCTAGTAATGTTAAATTCCCAGCCAGCTGACATGTTCTCTCTATATTACGTTCTGGACATTTCACACACATCCTGGTTTCCTAAAGAGAAACTATCTTACAACAAGCCAGAAAATATTTAAAAACTTAAAATTTAATTCCCAATTATTACAATGATCCCAGCACTCACTTTCACCCATTTCCACGTTATTTTAGATAGCAAGCAAAGGCTCTTCTCGTGAATTTCTAGAAATACTTGTGACCTAAAAACTCTAACCTTGGTTTCTGAGGAGCAAGCTTAGTGTGCCTTATTCTGGGCACAGTTGTGTACACTCGAGTGTAACAAGTGGGCAGTCTTTGTTCCGTTTCTTTCCAAGTTATGTCTAGAATTCCAGCCAGGGATAACACCTAACCCAAATGCTTCTGCTTTCACTTGATCTTCTGGAAAACTCAGTGGGGAGGAAGAACAGGAGCCACCTAAACCTAGTCAAGAGCCTAGTTCCGGTCATCAACTCACCAGCGATCTGTTCTTCAGTCAGCTGATCGGCCTACACGGAGAAAGAAAAGTCATAATTCAATCCAGGAGTTTGGTTGTTTGATCAACACAGCTTTCCCAATTACACTTTTCCTATTGTGTTCAGTATTTAAAACAATGATTTTGAAATCAATTGCAATGTCACTTAATGCAACAAATAGGGAAACTGTTAGGCTAGTCAAACAAAGGGTGACAAGGAAGTCATCTGCTAGCTTCATGATTCTCTAGCCTGGGGCTTGTCTAACCAGGGTCAGTGGTAACGTGAGAAATGGCACCTCTAGTGGGTAAGAGGCCCACAGCACCAGCCGCAGAGCAGCAGCGGGCTGAGAAGGAAGCGCGCCACCTACTGCGCCAACTCACTGCAGTCAGTCCTGCTTCCAAGCAAGACCCAGCCCAAAGCCATGGCCATGGCATCCAGAAGCAGGATCCGGGTCCTGGGGCAGGCTTTCAGCGCACCTTGTGCATTGCTTCGGGCCCTCAAAATCTCCACACAGGCATTACATAATGGTATTGAGTTGGATTAACAGGCTTCCATATCCATTTTATGAGAAACTATTATGTGGAAAAAACAAATATACAGTAATGGGTTGCCCCGGCTTCATTTCCACATAATAAATGCTTTCCAATCATTTAAATTAGGCAAGCTATTTGTTAAAAGCCTACCATTTACAATGGCTAATGCCTTCAAACTGTCCTGAGTCAGAAGCCAGGGTGAAAATGGATCTTATGTTGCAGTGTTACAAAACTGCAAAAATTTAGTACATAGACACCACAATATGACAGCCCTCCTCTTTCCTTCCTTGGTAGTTACCCTACCTACCTTAAGGCTCGTAAGCACTTTATTCCAGGTGGTAATGACCACAAAGGTAATCACTTGCATTATTTGGTCTCTACAACGCTGAACCTGTGCCCCTCTGACAAGAGGAATTCTAGATCTCAAGGACAGCAAGTATGCACTTTTATTTTATCGAAGTCCTAATAGAAAACTGATGGCGTTGAAAGTCATTAAAATTTCACCTTAGGCATAGTGTTCCAATATGCTGAGATGGGGGAGGACTCATCTTTTGCAAATTAAGTTTTCTTTCAATCAAATGGAGACACGAGATGATTTATGTAATGCCAAGGCATCGTCTGTCTTGACAAGAGGAAGCGATGCCACACCTCATCAGAGAAACTGTCACCACGGCAGGGAGGACAAGCCCACCTCCAGGCTTAAGCATCTGAGTGCCTCCTCTCTCATCTCCCAGACAACGGAAATCCCCTTCCCCTAAGTCCCCGTGGCCTGGGGTGGGGGCTGGGCACCGCCTCCCCACCTCCAAGCTGCTGGTGATGTCAGCCCAGCCCCGCGAAGGAGGGAGGAAGGGGGCTGGGGGCCGCAGAGCGAGGCTGCGGAGAGTAAGGAACGGACCCGGGGCGGACCACACCTCCCACCCGCTTCTGCTCCCCCGGGCGGGCGGGCGGGCGGCGAGCCCGCCGCCTCCTCCTCCTCCCGAAGCAGAAACTTTGCGTCTCTAATGGAAACCGAGCTGCGCGCCAGCTCTCCTCCCCCGCCCCGCCGCCCCAATTAGCGAGAGCCGAGAGAGAAAGAGAGAGAAAGAGCGAGCGCGCGCCTCCCGCGGGAAGGGGCCTCCCTCCGGTGCACCGGGCGGGAGGGGGACACCGGCACGCGCCCGGCCACGCCGCGGGGCTCCGCCCGGTTGCTGGCCGGCCGGCCGGCCCCGCGCGCGCTTCCGCCCTCTCCGCCCCCCACCCCTCGCCTTCCTGCCCCCACCCCACCCTTCCCCGGCTCCTTCCTTCCCAGCCCACGCCCGCGCCGCGCCCCCGGGAGGGAGGAAGGAGGGGATCGCAGCCGAGGGAGGGCGCTCAACCGGGGCGGAGGACGGGGCGGAGGCGGGAGGGGGGGAGAGGGGGACCGGCCGCCGTCGGAGCCCCGGACCCCGCGGCCGGAGCGCCACCGGCCCCATTCATTCTCCCCGGCCGCCCGCCCCGCCACCTCCGTGCCCCCCGGGGAGAAGCCAAGGGTGCGTGCGGTGGAAGGAGGGTCGTCGGTGCCCGGCCTCGCCCAGGCTCCCCACCCCCACCCCCGGGCCCAGGCGCAGCGCGGCAGGCAGGCAGCCCGGGTGCGGCGCGGCGGAGGCAGTGGGTGCGGGGCTGGGGGAGGGGGTGGCCGCGGCCCCAGCCCGCCATCCAGTGTCACCCCGAGGCGCCCAAAATCCAGGAGGAGGATCCCTGGCAGCAAAAACCCAGATGCAAATCCCAAAGGCATCCTTTTTAACCGCAGCTGCTGCGTAGCACCGGCAAGGAGAAAACCCCTAAGAGCCAGGAAAATTTTTTTAAATAATAAAAAACCAAATGCTCCCTTCCCCCCCAAAAAAAAACCCCTCAAGTACAAGCAATCTGGGAGGAAACGTCGGGCGGCTTCCAGACCTACCATGGTGCGAGCGAGGGGAGGAAGGAGGACGGAGAGCAGGGCAGGCGAGGGTGGCTGCTGCACCAGCGCAGGGGCTGTGACCGCCGGAGTGCCTCCGCGGCTGCGGCTGCTGCTGCTGCTGCTGCGAACGCGCCCGCTGTGCTACGCTGTGTGTGCCTCAGTCGCCGCCTGCGCCGCCGCCACCACCGCCACCCAACTGCGAGTAACGGCACCACCGACACGAGACTTCCAGCGCCACTGCCGTAGCGCGAGCCGCCCTTTATATAGACACGGAGAGCCGTATCCCTCCGCCGCGGCGGGACCGCCTCGTGCAGGGCGGCGCTGCGGAAGCCGGATCTCGACCTGAGGCCCCGCCCCCTAGGCGCGCCTCCCGCCGCCTCCCCACCCCCACCGCTCCCACCCCGCAGCCTGCCCGCCGGGTCGGGCACCGTCAGCCGGCGCTCGAGGGTGAGGGGCACTGCAGGTGGGGGGGGTTGGGGTGCTCACGCGTGATTGCGTGCGGGGCGGCTGCGGGAAGGGTCCTGGAGACCCGGAACACCTGCGCCTCGCCCGGCCCCGCCCCACCCGAGACCCCCTGCCACCACCACCACCCCATCCCCCCGGGTCCAGGGATGACCCACCCCGAGCTGCGGAGGAAGCCCAGGCTGCGTGGGGACCCGGGAAGACCGTGGGTCCTGTGTTTGATTTTTTCAGATTTTGCAGAACTGCCTGAGGCTCGTTTATATAGGCCCACTTGCTAAATCCGCGCCATGTTCATTCATAGGCTTCATCAGCCTTGTTTTGCTGTTTTTACCTTTCCACGAAATAATGTGGTAAGGTGCCTGAATGCTTCTCCCCTACTGCTTTGTTCTGTTTTTTTTCCCTCTCTCTCTCTCTCTCTCTCTCTCTCTCTCTCTCTCTCTCTCTCTCTCTCTCTCTCGGCAAATACTATTTACCTTGCTTTCAATTTTAGTAAAATTAATGTCCATATGCAGCTCCTATAGACCTCAAAAGCCATGCCTTAAGGTTTTGTTTTGATTTTCTAATTTTCCTGGTCCAGAAAGGACTAAAGATATTGATTTCATAATTTCACACACACAGAGAAGAGAGAACCTGCAATCCCTTAGATTACAGATGGAACAGCAACACGGCCAGTTGCTTCGAGCAAGTATGGAGCTAGACTGTAATTTTATGTACAACCTTGATTATATATCTCTTGAAAAGAATGCTTTAAGCTTGAAATTTACTGTTCTTCATTCTATAAATGAGAATTTCAAGTCTTCATTAGGAACCCGGAACTTGTCCAAATCTTGACAGAAATGCTGCAGTTTCTTTTCTTGCCAAGACAGAGCACAGAATTTAGTCTTTTGTTTATAGGGCCAAAGCAAGTTGCAGTGATATCGTTTGCTTATCTTTCAGAGAATGTGGCCACATGTGTGATGAGCATACTCTGCTAGGAAGGGCTTGGTGCTTACTTTTATTTTCCAGCTTTGACGAACTGCAGAAAGATGTTTAAAAGAATAGAACATGTTTCAGCACCTTATAGATGCCACAAGACTTCTTAGGGTAGCCTCAAACAAGATGCCAGCATCTGCGGGACCATGCTGTTTAAAACTGTTTCCAAATCTACCCCCCCCAAAAAAAAATAATATTACAATATTCATAGAGAAGAAAAAGGACTGATACAAAGTGAATTGAAAGAACATCCAATAATCCAATGAGCTACAAGTCTACATGGCCAAGCTCATTATTATAGCTGCTTTTGTCTTAAGGAATTAAGGAGTTTATTTTTTCTGTCGGGCTTTCCACAGGGTAGTTAGCTAAATGCATTTTAACATTTGGTAGGCATTGATAAGGGGGCAATGATGGCCTAGAAATGAAATGTGTTTAATTATTGAGGATCCATTTTTAATAGTCTATTTATAATTCCTTTAGTTGCATGGCTACAATCTATGGTTTTGAAAACAGTCGTTCTTTTTTTAAAATATTTTATTCATTATCAACCAGAGATACAGAGAGAAAGAGAGAGAGCACCAGGGCCACCACCTTGTGGGTCTGGCTTATGTGGGCCCTGGGGAATTGAACCCAAGGCCTTAGGCACTGGAGGCAAGTGCCTTAACTGTTGAGCCATCTCTCCAGCCCCAACAGTTGTTCTTTAAAATACTTTTTCCTCTGTCAGTCTTATTTCACTCAAAATACTTTGGAACATTTTACGGCTTGTTCAAAACTATTCCTCTTACAGTTTCTTTTTAATTATGAGAATAAAATGTTCTGATTGCATTATATTTTACGAATGAGTTCTCTCTTGGTAATTTTTTAACGTATCAAAGCGCAGCTTGGTTTTCAAGCGTAGTGAGTTTGTAATGAGGTCATGCTTTTACACAGTTTTATGGCTAGTTTGACACACTGAAATATAAGAAGGTCAAGTGACGTGCTCAGGATCTTCCCGGGAGTCAGGAAAGGGGCATAAAATAGAGCTGGAGTCCCTGCTCAGGGGCTCGAAGATTAGATTCTATATTAGTGAAATTGGTATCTGAAAATGTTAAAAGGAAATTGTTAGGGATTTGTCTATCTCACAGTTCAGATTCTGACTAGCTCCTCAGAACACTGAGTTTTCATGATCAAAAGTGAATAAACTTCCTAAGTTATGAAGAGATTAGCAAATAGGTAAATAAGTCACATTATGGTGATATAATTTACCAAGAACAAAAAAAAATCTATGGAGCATTCTGTGATAGAGGAAATGGTTCTATATGTAAATATTCAAATAATATTACATGGAAGAAAAGTAGGAAGAATGCACCCCCAGATCAGGAATCTGAGGATTGAATATCATTTCTCTCACCGTATTACTCTTAACACTGACACAAAGAATATGACTGTAATGATTGTGTGTGCCTGCAGGTAAAATAAGAGGTTTGAGCTAGATCTAGAAATTCCTTCTAGCTATAGAAAGCCCTATGCCCGAGGTTATGATTATAAGATACACACAATCCTACATATGTTGAGATGAAGAGGAACAATGGGGAAATGGGAATAGTTTAAAATATTTTAAATAGTACTACTAATAGTATTACTACAATTAACACAAAACCGAGTTTCATCCTTCTACCCATCCTGTGAGAGAGACCAGCACCATTATTTTATCCTTAGGAGGAAACTGAGGCACTGAACAATCCAATAGTTCACCTAGTTTAAGTGGTGGACTCCAGAAATCTAACTAAAAGACCAAGTTCTTAAGCATTATGCCAGAACTCTCTCTTGTAGTTTAATGGAAATTTTAATCGATTGAGAGGCAGAGGAGACTTGGTTGAAAATTGTTTTATAGAGATATACTTCTTACCCAAGAAATGTAGCTATGGCTGTACGTCCCACACCTAGAATGGCCTGTGAAAGAAACCCCAGGCAGAACCTTGACTTTGTGATGCTGTCTAGCTGGAGGACAATTCCCATTCTGCCACTCCGGCCTCAAGAGAGATTAAGGAGATTTGCTCACTGTCAAACACCTGATTGGCAACTCTACACTTTCATAGAAGGAGATGACTGATGGCTCCCCAACCCTGGTCCTTTTCCTCAGCCCATACTTCCTTACTAGGAATTGATATTTCAAATTTGTCTTCTATACTATTATCCCTGGAGCAAAGCCTGTTTTTAAGATAGCAATACCAAAGGGAAGTCCTGACATTTACTAGTATACAGAAAATATATTTACATATTGAAGTCTGCCTCAGAACAAGGCTTCATCTGAATATTGTACCCCCACACTTTTCTAGGCACTGTGAACACAGCAGACTTGTAATGTGTATTATATATCTCGTGGAGTTTACAGTCTTTTTGAGAAAATAACTGTGTGTGTATGACAAGGAGATTGATTAGATGGAAAATAGCCTAAAATCCATTTCATAGTATGTAATTATTGTCCATTGTGTCTTTATGACTGGATTATCAGATGGTTTTCCTCAAGGAATTTATAATCCCAGGCTGGAGAGATGGTTCAGCGGTTAAGGTGCTTGCCTGCAAAGTCTAAGGACCTGGGTTCAATTCCCCAGTATCCATGTAAAGCCGGATGCACAAGGTTGCACGTGCATCTGGAGTTCATTTGCAGTGGCTAAAGGCCCTGGCATGTCCATTCTCTATCCCTCTTTCAAATAAATAAAATTTAAAAAAATAAATTTATAATCCCAAACCAGCATTCATTTCTGGTGCTCTCTCAGAGGCAGAAAAATCTTGTTTCCTGCCTTCTCATAATCCCACCTTCCTTCCTGATCATACGGTTCAATAGTACTTTGAGGAATATCCACCTCTGGGATTCTCTACCTCACTACCTACCTCTATCATAGAACAAAATTTTGCTCTGGGAGTAGATTTACATATTGACCTGCTTAACAGTATTATAAAAGGTTTATTATCTCTATCAATAAACAAAATCCCTCATTATTTTTTCTCTTAAACTTTTGGGTTGGCTTCTGGGTGAATCGTATAAGTAAAGAGTCAAGGGAGCATTCATACATTATATTTAATGTTGACATTGCCTAACATATGAGAGGCCCTGGTTTCTATCCCCCAACATGAAAGAAAGAAAGAAAGAAAGAGAGAGAGAGAGAAAGAAAGAGAGAGAGAGAAAGAAAAAAGAAAGAAAGAAAGAGAGAGAGAAAGAAAAAAAGAAAGAAAGAAAGAAAGAGAAAGAAAGAGAAGAAAGAAAGAAAGAAAAAGAAAGAAAGAAAGAAAGAAAGAAAGAAAGAAAGAAAGAAAGAAGAAAGAAAGAAAGAAAATGCTACCCTGAAGACATAGTAAGCAAGTGTCAGGCTATGGCGACTTACCATAAGAACAGCATCATTTTAGCATACAGAGCATCTATATAGTAACCTATGATTTAAGTGAGGTGTAATAAATTGGCCTGCTTGTATTTTCCATCTGGGGGAAGTCATCGGTTTATTCAGTGAATGAGCCAATGCATTCTGCTTCTAAACAGCACATTCGCCTTGCATTGTATGCCTCCTTGTTGAGACTTTCCTTTGTACAGTAGAGGACGATGCATGCCCTCCACTCACCGGGCTGGTGCTTGTTTTGCTAGTAGCTATGGTAATAGATTTGCACCAACCTATCCCCTCTCTGGCCAGGCAGCCCTTGTGACCACATTCATGAATATGCAACAGAGCAAGTTGGGGTCAGGAATAAAGAACCAGAACAGAGCAAAAATAACTAGCCATTAAAACTGGACCCACGACTTGGACCTCACTAGCACTACGCTTTAACCAACTGAGCTCTTCAATCACAGGCATCCAATGGCTGTACAGACTTAGGGACTTCGTGTGTGAATGTGGAGAGTGAAATGCCCATTGCAGTAAGATCATAGTTTCGTGCTTAGTTTTCTGTACTAAACTCAAGCTCCTTTGTGCAATGTTGATTTTGTTTCTTTCTTTTTATTATTATGTTTAGAGACCTTGTCTCACTATGTAACCCAGACTGACCTTGAACTTCTGATCATTCCGGCTCCATTGGGATGTTAGGGGTATGCCACCACACTTTAAATCATATTACTTTAAATTCTGAAGCTTCCATTTTCCCCAAAAGCCAAGTGCAAAAGTAACTTCAATCTGCATTCAGATGATAACCAGCAACTTCTCGTTTCCACCATATGTGCTGGAGTTGGGGCCAGATCTTAGGGCAGATTTTCAACAGGCATTCATCATCTTACCCATGATCCCGTGAGTATTCGGGTGAGGGATGGGTGGCCACAATGGGAAGGTAGAATGGCAGGTTTTGAGGTGATTCAGTTTGTCTATAGAGCTAAGCCAGTGCACACACCGGAACTTTCACTGAGGTCTTGATGGGCAGAAAACTGAACTGTGGCGATGGATTAGATAGATTGATGCTGATTATGGATTAGAGAAAAAAAAAAAAAAGGCCTCGTCAACTCCAGTAAAGATCTAGCTAGCAATAGTGTGCTTGGTTTCCATTCATAATGAAGAGCCTTTGCCTGCTCTCTAGAACTGAGCCGTCCATCACAGGAGTCACCAACCATGTGAAGTTATGGAAATCAAGTAATTCAAATTAAGAATTGAATCCTGCAGTCTTGCTGCCCATATTTCAAGTTCCATAGACCTGTATGGCCCATATGGTCTACACAACTAGTGGTGATTGTGCTAGGCAATACTGAACATTTCTATTGTTCCAGAAAGTCCTATTGGGCAGCCCCATTCTAGAGATTGTTTTAAAAAGAAGCATCCATGTTTGCCTAGACCAGCAATATTGACGATCCCACAGTTCTAAGTATTACACCCATAATTCTTTGTTTACCCCATTGAAGGGTCCCCTCTTAGTCCACTGCACAGTCACAGGATGAGTTTCAGCACGCCACGCCCCTGTCAAATACTTTTAGTGATTCCCAATGCCTGCAGGAGATAAAACACCAAGTCCTGGGCTTGGCGTTCGAAGCCCTTCTATAGTGCTCAAGCTACATTTTTCAGCATTTACGTCTTTTGTTAATTCTTTGCTTCAGTTCACTTTCTGCCCCATAGATTTGAGTAGTGTCCTCCTAACTCCTTGGCCTTTCTGTGACATTCTCAGTGTCCAAATGCCTGTCCATAGCTTCACCTTACAGGTCTTTCATGGCCATCTCACCCTAATCTTTGCAGCTTGAAATGAACTTCCTCTCTCCTGAATTCAGCGTTTATTTCTGTCTTCGTGTGTTTTTATCTCTTCAACTAGATCATAGCAGACGGTTCCATCTTACACTCTTGCAACACAACATAGTCTTGACTCAGAATACCAACAAATCATTTTATTTTATTTTTTATTTATGAGGGGGAGGCAGATAGGGAAAGAGAGAGAATGGGTGCACCAAGGCCTCTACCCACTGCAAATGAACTCCAGACCATGCACCACCTTATGCATCTGGTACTGGGGAATCAAATCATGGTCCTTAGGCTTTGCAGGCAAGTGCCTCAACTGATGAGCCCTCTCTCCAGCCCCTAATAAATCATGTGATTGATTAATGTGTAGCTCCATCACTCCTGGGACTGGAGAGAATATAAGAAGTGAATTTTCCAGAATAGAAGAAGGAAAGGAAGTCCTGATTTTGTGATGAGCCACCACCACAAGTGGCAGACCACATGGCCTTGGGTACATGCTGGTCTGCCCTGCCATGACTCTGTCTGTCCCCTTTCCAGCCCTGAGCGTGTGTGTGTGTGGGGGGGGTGCCTCCTGCTCTGACAATTCTCCTCATTCTGTCACATAACTAGAGCTACTCACTGCTTCTTATAATGGAGAAAATATGGCCAGAGGGAAGTGAAACATGAATAGAAAGACTATCTCTATTTCAATGCAGTGAAGATGCTTCTTGAATTTTATTTATTCTAAGTAGAGACTCTGAGTCATTGGCTAATAAACCAGCTCAGGCATCACAACACCACAGTTGACTCCTGTGGTCACTGAAGATTTCCATTCCAGTAGGTTTTCAGTTTTACAGCTGAGTATGACTGTGTTGTAGTCAACTCACTTCTGTTGCTGCACAGAAAGAACCCAAGCAAAAGCGGCTTGTGGAGGAATGGGTTTACTTGGCTTACGTACTCCAGGGGTGACTCCATCCTGGCAGGAAAGATGATGGCATGAGCAGAGGGGTGAACATCACCTCCGCCAAAGCACTGCAAACAGCGGCAGGAAGGTGTGCCAAACACTGGCAAGGGGAAGCTGGCTTATAACCCCCATAAGCTCGCCCCCAACAACACAGCTCCAGCGAGGTTGTAAAACCTAAACTGCCATCAGCTGAGGATCGATCAATCAGAACACATTCATTTGTTTGTGGGGGACACCTGGATCAAACCATGACAGGCTATGACCCCTCCCTCCTCACAATCTCTTCCATGAGCCAAAAGGATGGATAGACATTCTGTCCTGTTTCAATGACAGTGTTGTGTTGTTGCGTTCGGACAAAGGAAACAGTTATCTACTTATCTACCAAGAAGAAGACAAGATTGTAGAATAGCATCTGCTGGCTTTACAGCTGCTTCCTTGAACTCAGACACAAACGTTTCATCTGGAAAATAGGGATAATGATAACATACCTTGGGCTTGATGTGAGGGTTAAATGGGAGGAAGAAAAAGTTGAATTAGTTTGTAAACAAGGCTTTAAGCTGGGGATGTGGCTCAGTTGGTGAAGGGCTTTCCTAGTATACACAAAGCCCTGGGTTTAATCTCCAGCACCACATAAAGGGAGCATGGTAGTACATGCCTATAACCCTTGGAAGTGGAGGCAGAATGACCAGAAGTTCAAGGTCCTCCTCTGCTATATAGTAAGTTGGGGGATGGGTGGGGGAGTGGGGACCTGAGACCCTGTGTCCAAAGAACAAAACAATAATGCTCTATACGAATATAAGGTTTTTTTGTAATATTTTAAAAACCAGCCTGCTAAATATAGCAGAGTAGGTCAGAAGTAAATTCAAAACCAAAGCCAGGAAGTTGAAGGAAGTCTAAGGGCTCAGAGGCGGAAAGACTGAGGAGGTATCCCATCACTCATCGCTCAGTGCCCCCAACAGGCAGGTGCCAAGGACCACAAACCCTTGGCTCTGTCCCTCCCTCCACCACTCCTATGGCATGCTGCTGAGTCATCAATGTCTTCTAGAGCAGCCTAAAAGATTTGTGACTCAGAGAACTGATTTATAGTTTCATGTTTCATGGCCCTAGCTGTTCCCTGCCACACGGTTTTGGAGTGGCACCTGTTTCACAAAGTCGGAAACCCAAGAAAATCTCAAAACCCAATTGCAGCAAAACATAGACCCTATTTTTAAAAAATATTTTATTTATTTTTATTTGAGAGAGAGAGGCAGACAGAGAGAGAGAGAGAATGGGCACAACAGGGCCTCCAGCCACTGCAAATGAACTCCAGAAACATGCGTCCTCTTGTGCATCTGGCTTTTACATGGGCACTAGGGAATTGAACTCAGGTCCTTCTGCATTGCAGGCAAATGCCTTAACCGCTAAGCCATCTCTTCAGCCCCATAGACCCTATTTTTAAATGGTCTAGTGTCATCGTGAGAGTCCAGTGTTCCTAAAGAAAGGTGGGAAACTGATCAATGGTATTCAGCCTGTGCCCCTGTGGGAACCTTGTATTGGGGGGGGGTGTTGTGGTCAGTACACACATTTCGACCCATGTTCTATAAGGCAGCGCTACAGTTCTATAAGGCAGCTCCCACAGAACCATCCCTATCTTCTAAGCTTTTGCTTGTGAGCATTTGCTAGACAGCCAGTAAGGTAGGGGTTAGGGCTAAAGCCACAGAAATACAGTCTGCCCAAGTGTATGATATGCTGAATGAGTCTAGTTGTTCCTATCTGAACTCGAAGAAATCCAAAATTTAAGAAAACAAAGTCCAAGTTGAATAGTAAGAAATAAAAATATAACCATGATTTTTTTTCTTTCTTTTTTTTTTAGAGACGGGGGTCTCTCCATGTAGCTCACACCAGCGTTGTGAACCTGTTGCTTCAGTTTTCCAAGTGCTGGGACTACAGGTCCATCACCACTGTGCTTGGCTTATGATGATTAGTTCATCATCATCATCATTATTATTAGCATTTTGCAACACTCTAACACTTATGCAAAATGGTGATTTTTGTGGTTATGTTCCTTGTCATTCATTTGTTTGCTACCCATCTCAGAAAAGAAGCTGCCCTGGGTTCTTGGAATCAGGAAAGGAAACCAGCCTGCCTGAAGAAGACAGAAGTGAAGAAACCGTGAGAAAGCTTCACAACAGGAAAATGTCAGCAACTTCAGTGAAGGTCAAAGATTTTAACCAAGCAGTATAGATAAGGCAGAGCACAGAGGACAATTCTGCACAGCCGGTCCCTAAACAGAATAACAAAGTCCAAGCAAAGTCTTCTTAGGATTTTCCATAATCATGGGAGGCCCTGTGGATGATAACCTCCCTCTGCACTCCCTCTTACAATTGCTCTTTGATTACAAGGTTTTCAAAGGTCAAGGGAAAAGCAGCCCAGTACAATCCTAAAGCTTTTTCCCAGCTAGTCACTTCTCAGGACCTAGTTTTCCTGTCAGCATGGTGGAAAAGTTACACCAGGAAGATTTTCTCTGATTCTTTCTAGATATAGAAAGTCATGATTGAAGGCTGGAGAAATGGCTCAGTGGTTAAGGCACTTGCCTCCAGTGCCTAAGGCCCTGGGTTCAATTCCCCAGGACCCACATAAGCCAGATCCACAAGGCGGTGGCCCTGTGTTCTCTCTCTCTCCCTCTCCCTCCCTCTCCCTCCCTCTCTCTCTCTCTCTGCTAGAAAATGAATAAATACTTTTTTTTAAAAAGGAAGTCATGATTGAATTTTGTGAGGGACTTGTACAGAATTCTAGGGAATTCTGCTAGGGTAACCAGGAGGCTCGTGGAGATGTATACAGACCTGCCACAGTGGACTTGACTCAAAATTTACATCTTCCCATAAATATTAGCAATGACGGCTATAGAGTGCCTGCTGTGTTGAACGATGCTTGTATAAAATGCGTAGTAGAGACCCAGTCATGTCTACTCAAACTGATCCTGACTTTATTCTCCCAAATTATAAAAAAGGTCACAAACTGAGTAGAGGACAGTCTTTCTTCACAAAGACCAGAAAAGTTAACAATGGATGGAAAAATGAGCAATCTTATTTGAGTGAGCCAGATGGGTTTTATTAAAAAGAATTTTCTTCTAAAGCTTTGTATTCTTCATAGAATGTAATAGATTATATATAAAGGAGCTTAAAATCAGGCCTCATATTTAAGATTTATAAATGTTCCATGATGATAATATTCCCTTAATTTAAAAATAGGTGGAGACAATCAAGTAGAAGAAAAAATTATGATGTTGAAAAAAACCTTGTAGATGCTCCATTATTATTATTATTATTATTATTATTATTATTATTTTGGAATTCATCAAATCTTTTCAATTTCAGTTGTTTAGTCATCTCTTCAGTTAACCTTTACTGAACTGGAATGTAAAAGGAAATTTACTAACATAAGGACATACTGAAGAGCCCCTATCCTTACAACTTACAACTTCATATACTAATTTGCTGATCATCAATAATCAACTTGGAGTTGGGGAGCTGGTCTAGCAGGTCCGAGTAAACCGCTGGGCATGGCCATGCACACCTGGAAGCCAGTCCTGGGAAGAATGGAGACCAGAGAGCAGCTGGGACTCACTGGGCAGCCAGTCTAACTGAAAACACTAGCTCCAGATTCAATGAGAGATTCTGTCTGAAGGAACCATGCAGATGAGTGGTAAAAGGACACCTGATGTTCCCTGGCTTCCACACATGTGCACGTGGGATGCACTATCTATACATATGTGCATACACCACACATACTACACATACACAGGCCAAAAGAAACACCTTTCATATGTACTAGGATTGAAGTACTAATATGCCTCAAGGAATATTTCACATTCATAAAAGCCACAGGCTTTATGGCTTTTTATAGAACACCTAATTTATTTGTAAATGGATACCTTTCCTCCAGAAATATTGAGAAGACTGAACATGAACATATATGTAAAAATGACTTTGCAAAGTTTAAAGTACGTGCACAGAAACAGTTCTAAATATGACATAATTAGGTTATGGTCCAATTTCTCCACAGCAAAATCAATTACTAAAGCTGGAAGGAAATCTGGAAGTCATCTAATTCAGTTCTCATTCTACAATGTAAAAACTGAGGTTCTGAGATCAGAGGAATCTACCCAAGAATTCTTAGTTTGCTAGCTGCTTAATCTTCTTATTCTTCCTCTTCTTCTTCTTTTGTTTGTTTTTCAAGGTAGGGTCTCAGCTGACCTGGAATTCACTATGTAATCTCAGGGTGGCCTTGAACTCACAGTGATCTTCCTACCTCTGTCTCCCCAGTGCTGGGATAAAATGTGTGTGCCACCACATCCGCCCAGCCTTAAACTCTTTTTTAAAAGACACAGAGAAGAGGAGGTATGAGTGCATCAGGGCCTCCAGCCATTACAAGTGAACTCCAGACACATCTGCCACTTTGTGCATCTGGCTCTACACGGGTACTGGGGAATTGAACCCTGGCCTGCAGGCTTTATAAGCAAGACCGTGTCGTCTTCTCTCCAGACCATAATCTTTTTCACATTATGGTCTGGCTTCATACAAATAAATCATAGTACTGCAATATATATATACATATACATATATATATATATATATATATATATATATATATATATAGTTTCTATGGGCATATATTATCTGTGGTGAGATGCCTATTGGTTACTGCCAAGGTCTTTGCTCACTTGGTGAACATTTGGGGGGAGACTATTAACAGCCTACAGAAAGAATAGTCTTTCTAAACAAGACTCTGAGTACCTGTAAGAAACAGCAACGCCACGACAGCCATAAAGAAGAACCTTCCCACGAGTATGTTGCAGAACTACTAGAAGTGCCCGGAAGCACCTTCTAACATTTAGAAGACAAGATGCTAAGGTGAATGACAAAGAACCAGACCATTCAGGCTCTCTTGTGTCAAATTCGCAGATGCTTGGAGGCTAAATGGTAATACCAAGAAATCCACAAGACTTTATTTTCTTAGCTGGATTCTTAGAGCTGGGGATATAAACAACATCTCTTCTCTGCAGGCCATTAATTGAAAATTTTGGGTAACGGAAACGGTTCCCTTTGCAAACCTCCCCGAGGCTTGCACTATCTCTAACTGTAGTTGAGTTCTAGAAAAGAGAGTCGTGGGTGCTTTGC
>PVHP010002686.1:57810-86652 GCA_004024765.1 Zapus hudsonius
AGGTTATTGCCCCATTCCCTCCCAGCAGGGTCTTCCAGGGAGGAGGGGCAGCCAGGGCTCATCAGGGCCCCGTGGGAACCAGGGTGCCGCAAGGCTCTCAGGACCCAGCGTCCCGTTCCCTCCGGAGCCCGGGCAGGAGATGGAGGATGGAAACCAAAGTGCCCACCAAGTGGGACCGAGCCCCGAGGTCTTCAACCGGGGTCGTCTCGGTGGTGTCAAGTGGGGGACCATCTTCTCATTTCCCCCGGTGACAGAAGCCAAGGCGAGCTTCCCCGGAGCCCCGAGGCGAGGGCGCATCGCGGAGCCCTTGTGGGCGGGGCGAGGGCACTATATGTCCCGGCGGAGGAGCACACCGTCGCGGATACACGCGCCATCCGTCCACAGCCCCGCTGGCTTAGTTGGCGCTGCCGACGCTCCCGGCCTCCGTGGAGTTTGACAGGGGCGCTCTGATTGGCCAGAGAGACCCTGCAGTGGTTGGCCGGAAAGAGTGCGGACGCCTGATTGGCTACGCCGCACCTGCAATGCGTCAAGCTGCGGCGGGCGTGGAGGGCTCCGCGTGAAGGGTGGTGGTTGGCCGGGCAGAGCCGCGGGATTTCCGGAGGGAGCGGCTCCGCCTAGCGGCGCCATCTTTAGTAAGGGCAAGACGCGCGGGAGGTCCCGGATGCCCAGAGGATCCAATTCATTTTATTGTATTATTATTATTATTATTGTTTTTTTTCCTCCCCCCTCTCCACACGCTTTTCCCTGGACAAAGCTTCTGCGAAGGAGAGGGGTGGTTTCCGCGCATGCGCGCGTGCCCGCCGCTTTAATGAAACCGCGTGGGGTGCGTTCTCGCGGGCTCGAGGGGACGTGCTGCGAGATGGCCCACGAGTGCTTTGCGCAGACCAGCTTATTTGCTGGTTTTGTGGTTTATTTTAAAAAATTAATTGATTTTTTTAGGTAAATGGTATAATGTATGTGTGCATCCGGCTTTCACTCCTCTCTGATGGAAGCCCCCCCCCCCCCGCCAAAAAAAAAGAGGAAGAAAATAACCTCTCGATGATCCAAAGGCCTCACCCTCCCTTTGGTGGGTTTAATTTAAAGAATATATCCCCCCACCCCTTCCGGCTCCATTGGAGATTGGGTCGTCTGTCGAGTGATGCCTTGGTTTTATCTGAGCTGCGCAGGTGCAGCAGATTCGGTGCATTGTGGATCCAAAGGTGAATTCTGCAGCTGCCTTGGGGTGGGTGTTGCCATGGCTACCGGGAGAGGGAAGCCAATGAATTGTGGGGCCCATAAAGCGAGCAGGGCCTCTGTCATGTCAACCCCTGGTAGTCATTGCCTGCCTCGGTTTGTCCCCATTCCTGTCCCTCCTCGGTATTCCTGGATCTGCACTGGGCGGACACGGGCGTGTCTTTGTCATTGATTAACCCAGGTTCTCGCCCTGTGTGTAGATTTTCTGATTAGATGATTTTGATTCGCAGGTTATTGTTGCTCTTACTTTTGAACAATTACTTGCATGCCTTTTAAAAAATAATAATAAAGGCAATCGTCTCAGAGTGATCTGCCCAAGAGGAACCCTCCCTGTTACTGTGTATCTAGATAATGCCCGAGCACAGTTCTTGCAAATTGCAAAAGAAACTTGCAGCTTTGCATAATCTCCATTCAGCAACCACTCCTGCCTCTAGAGCCCTACACGAGGAGACTGACTGGGTAAAGTATAGCAGAGAAGTCTGGCAGAGCCTAGATTCCATTAGTGTTTTTGTGAAGGGAATCCGGTCTGAGGAGTTGAGAGGAATCCATGATATGCAAATGTATCAGCGCTGTAAATTGTAGAACCGATGATGTAATTGTGAGGCACTTCACTAATGCTTTCAATGAGTCCCCATGCTGTCTGACCTTCAGAGAGGAAGGTTTTCCCTTCAAGATTTCCTGCTTTGTGGAAAAAAAAAAAAAAACACAGATGAGCAAACTTAGATCTGAAACCTTAAATAGCATTTTGCTTAATGAAGGCAGCATTAAGAAAGAGCCTGATTATAATACAGTGCTGATTTGATGGGCTTTTAAGATGACTGTCTCATCCAGTGTGTTTTATACATTTCTAGTTTCAGTACTGGATATGTTCTGAAAAATCTCTTTCCCCCAGGCAAACCAGGATGATCAGTCATCTTTGGACTGTTTTCAATGCCTGATGATGGGGAGATGGTTCACTGTATAAAGCACTTGCCATGCAAGCATAAGGACCTGAGTTCAGATCCCCAGGAGCCACGTCAATGCCTGGTGAGGGCAGCTGTCCACCTATAATTCCAGCCCTTGGAGGCAGAGACAGGGGAACTTCAAGGCAAGCTGGTTGGCCAGCTGAATAGGCAAGCCCTGGTTTCAAGTGAAAGTTGGAGAGCAATTGAAGAAGACACCTATTATCAACCTCCTGCCTCTGCTCACACATGTGCCCACACACTTGCACACATATCATACACAGATACTCAAAGGAGAATAAAAACCCAAAGATTAGGCATGAACACAATGGGACATGAAGACTGACTATATGAAAGTACTTTGTACTTTGGGTTCCTTGCAGGCAGAGGCTACTGGGCAAAGGAAAATTCATATTCTTTCCTACAACAAGCACGGCCTGGCATTTGAAGCTCACCCCATCCAGAGTCAGACTGCTAACTGTCTTTAGCTGCTCTTCTCCATCTCCACACATGGTTTTGGTTTTTAATATCTTACATTTTTTTCCTGTTAAATTATGACCTTTGTTTCTGATAAAAGTGTTGCCAAAGCCGGGCGTGGTGGCACACACCTTTAATCCCAGCACTTGGGAGGTAGAGGTAGGAGGATTGCCGTGAGTTCAAGGCCACCCTGAGACTACATAGTGAATTCCAGGTCAGCCTGGGCTAGAGCGAGACCCTACCTGGAAAAACAAACAAACAAAAAAGCTTTGCCAAGCTTTTATCCTATACATTTATGATCAAGTTTTACTACTGTGTAGCCCAGGCTGGCCTCAAACTTTTAATCTTCCTGCCTCAGTCTACCAAGTAACTGGGGTCATAGGCATAGGCCACCATGTCCAACTTCTTTAGTCGCTCTTTCCATGCCTTGGGGACCCTTTGCCAAAACGATAAAGTAGTAATACCAGCATGGTGTGTTACCCAGCTCATAATCCATGGCATCGTGCATTTCACTAGGCTAGTGAAAATAAAGATGTTCTGTATTTCTGTCCCAGTTCATGGACCCTCTGAGTTCTCTCCTGGAGTCCAGGCTCAGTGGTCTTGCTCCCTCTCAATGGCCCCATGAAGTTCTCTTTCCGCATTGTCTCTCTATGTTTTTCACCTCTGGGTCTCACTGACACACTATATATAGTTCAACACACGGTCGCTGTTTTCCTTACTATTACCAAAGTCCTCATTGGTCTGTCTTGTTAGTGTTGTGTATAACATTATTGCAAACAGGATACAAATAACACACATTTCTTCTCCCCATCCTGGTGACCCAGAAGCCCAAGTACAAGGCATCATCAGATCTGATGGCCAGTGAAGGCTGACTCTCTACTTCCAAGATGCCACCTTTTTGCTGCATCCTCCCATGGTAGAAGGGCAAAAGGCACAACCAGTGTCCTCACGTGGCAGGAGAGATGTTTATGAGTAAGCTCCTCTCCAGGGGCCCAATCACTTCAGCCTCTAAATTACATCATCAATTTTGGGGACACACACAGTCAACAGTTTTCCATCCCTAGTTCTTCTTTCTTTATGTCAGCCACTAAAGTAACTTTTCTCCGATACATCCAGAGGCCCTGGGTTCAATCCCCAGCTCAACCGACTGGTCACATTTGACTGGATAGTTTCCCTGTCAAAAACCTCAGGAGTTTCTCACTAAATTCCGGTTCCTTTAGGAATTCCTCCAGGATTCTCCATAATCCATAATCTGGCCTTTTTTTTTCCAGTCCCCAAACCTACTATATCCTTCAGTTCTCACAAACTTCAAATGAATAAATGACTTCTAGACCTTGGTGCATAAAGTGAATAAATGACCTTCTAGGCCTTTCTTCTCCTTTACTCAAGTTGCTCATTCACTGGGCTTGATTTCCATTGTCTTTCACTCAAAATTCTCACATCCTTAATGGCTCACTTAGAATGAAAAGTCTGCTGAAATCTTCCTTCTTTGGGCTCCCTTAGCACTTCTTCAGTCCTTCCTTGTGCACATTCTATGCTTCCATCATGAATATTTGATTTCTCATCCAATACATATTTGCAAAGTGCCTCTTGTAAGTGTGGCCCTAGATTAGGGGACCAGAGGGATGTAAAATGTAACAAATTTGGACCTTAGTTTTTAAATAATTTACATCTTAGGTTGAGAGAGAAACTGATTTTAAGGAACACATGTTCAAGCTAGGAGAAAGTAAGCAGTATTTCAGGAGTTCCAAAGAAGAGTTCCCTCTGCTAGAGGGATGGGAGAAAGCTGGATTGAAAGATCAGCACCCAGAGAAGGTATTGACACAGAGGGGGACATTGGGAAGGTAGGCAAGGAGGCTGCAAAGAACAGAGGCTCAGGGAAGGGGAAGAAGTTTAGTCTGTTATTAAGGAACATCATAAAAGATCAGGCTCATGCCAGTTTTGTGAGGGCTTTGTATTATTCAGGGCTCTCTAGAGGAAAAGAACGGATAGACTGAATATATACTATAAGGAGAGATTTATTGGATTGATTTATGGGATAGGTACTGGGTAGTCCTGCTGAGAATCTGAAGTTGCTCAGTCTATGAGGCTGGATGTCTCACAGGTCCTATCTGGCTCTGAAAGCCTGGAGGACTCCTGGGGAGCCACTGGTCTTCAGTCCATATTGGGAGGCTGAAAAGGCTTGGGTTCTGATGTCAGTAGCAACAATGGGATAGACACACTCAGAGGAGAGTCTTAGTTTATTCCATATTCAAGTGGGCAAGATCACAGGCTAATGAGTAAACACATGCTCCAGGCATGAGGGTAAGACTGTTCTGTATACCTGGAATCCACCAGAAGATGTTTTGTTTTGTAGTCTTTGAAAGTCTTAATCTCTCTTATTTCAAAATTTGTGAAATATATATGAATTCAATTAAGAACTAAAGTACTCAAATGAGATTGTTCACAAAATAGTTTTCCATGAGATTTAATACTTATTAATACTTATTCAATCAACTTTTGTTTTCCAATTTGCTTTAAGTTGCTTTTAAGTTTCCAATTTGCTTTAAGTTGCTTTTCCATTTGGACATATATATATAATATATAATGATTTTTATTTCAAATTTCAACGTCACTGTCTTTACCATTTTAAATATGTGTTTACACAAACTCTGAGTAACATTCTTCCTGTAAACTGTCAGGGAAAAAATTTAAGTTAAAACACTGTCTATAGCTAAAAGCCCTACTATAACAGAAAGCAAAAGAAAAATAAGCCACAACCAAGGCTGGGGACATGGTTCAGTCAGTAAGGTATTTTTCTGTGTTAACATGAGGAACTGAGTCCAGACTCTCAAAAAGTCTGGTGTAATTCCAGTGCTGGGGAGGGGGGGGGACAACTGAGAAAGGAGAACCCTGGAGTTTGCCAGGTACCTAGCATAGATGAATCAGTGATTTCCAGGTTCAGCCAAAGAGAGACTCTTGTCTCAAAAACTAAGGTGGAAGCCAGCGTGGTGGCACACACCTTTAAAGCCAGCACTTGGGAGGCAGAGGTAGGAGGATCACTGTGAGTTTGAGGCCACCCTGAGACTACATTAGTGAGTTCCAGGTCAGCCTGGGCTAGAGTGAGACCACTACCTTGAAAAACAAACAAACAAATGAACAACAATGAAAAACTAAGGTGGGGAGCAATTAAGACACCTGTCATCATCTCTAGCCTACACACAGGTACACGTGCATCTGCATATGTGTTCTTGTATGAGCAGGCGCACGCGTGCAGGTGTGTGTACACATCTTCAATCCCTCCCCTCCACATCATTATTATTATTAGGTTTTTCATGCACCGCCATGACCGGTTCCACATTATCTTTTGACAAAAGGTCTCTCCTTGAACCTGAAGCTCACCCATTGGTACAGGAAGCTCCAGAGATCCTGTGTCTCTGCCTCCCCGGCGCTAGGATTGCAGCTGTGCACCACCTACAAGGCTTTTACATGGGTGCTGGGGATCTGAACTCAGGTCCTCATGTCCATGCACCAAATATTTCACTGTTGCACCATCTCCACTGCCCTCTTTTTTTTTTAACTTTTAGATTTTAGGTTTTTAGAAAAGTTACAAGAATATACAAAGAACTTTCCAGCACCCATTTTCCCCCTCGTGTTAACATTTACCATATTAGAGCTGTATGCATCTGTTCTTGCATTTTCTCCTCTCCCTCCCCCTCCAGATAGGAAGTCTTTTTCCTCTAAATATTTCAGTGTGTAATTCTAGCAGTAAGGTAACTCTATTACATAATCTTAGTACAATTATCAAAATCAGGAAATGGACACAGTACCAGAGCCTAGTACTGTCTAATCTATAATCCTCACTCAAATTTTATTTTGTCCTAATGTCTTTCATAGTAAAGTAAAATCCTAGCTTGTGCATTGCATTCAGATTTTGTACCTCAGGACTCATTTAATCAATAATCGTCCCTCATTCTTTTCTTTGTTTTTCATGACATTGACTAATTTACTGCTTTGTAATCAATCAATATGGTGAGAATTTTTAAGGAAGTGAGTGTATTTCAAGTAACTGAATTAGTCTGTCAAAATGGACAGAAGGCTTAGACACTAGTTATATTACTTTCGTTAATTTTTGCCCAAAGAAATAGTAAAGCAAGGAATGAGAGAAAAACAGTTTAGAATTCAAAATTTATATCTCTTCATACTAACCCAACCCACTCTCTTTTTTCATAGATGAGAAAATAGACTCACATTGGATCACAAAGCCTCTAGCTCTCTGGTTTCAGGGACCTCTGTACTTTCTCTCCTTGCCTAGCACTGAATGAAAAAGTGATTATAAAGTTCTGAAAGTCATACTTTGAGTTTATTTTTATTAATTCCATCCACTGTGTTTGCTTTGCCTATAATTCTGCTTAGCAGTGCTCTCTAGCTGTTGCATATTCATCAGATAAAATAGCTGATGCTTGAGGTCCATTAACTTTCTCTTAACGCAATGCTTGTCAAATGTTTCTTAGGACCATCTGCATAGTGTTTGGACAGTAGCAAGACAATCTCACTAGGATACAAACAGATCACTAAAGATCCAGACTTCATCTAGAAAGACAGGAAGACCCTGTTCTGAGCTCTGTACCAAAGTATGCCTGGCAGCCAAGGGCAGTGACAGGACTTCCTGCCTCAGGCCTGTGGGGTGGCCTTATCCAGCCTCCATAGTCTTTTGAAACTATCATGCATTTCATGTTTAAAATTTACATACATTTGATGTGGAGAGCTGTGGAACGCCCCACCTGTAGCTGGGACAGGGCAAGTGTGTGACTCAGGAGTAGCTCTTTGGCAAATAAAAGGCAGCCTGGGTATGCAAAGGTGGATTCCACGATGCCCCCTGCCGGGACTTAGGGCAAAGTTCTGGAATCTAGGCCTGGCTTCCTTGCTTCGGTGGAGGCAGCAGGCAGGACCAAGGAGGCAATCTCGTTTCTTTGGCTGTAACATTTTTTGTGATTCAGTGTGAAGAGTGTGCATTAGCTCAGTAATAGTTCTTTGTGTGTGCACGTACATGCCACAGCGCATGTGCCGAGGAGAGAGGACCACCTCAGGGTGTGGGTCCTCACCTTCCACCTTGCTTGGGACGGGATCTCATGCCAGACCAGCTGGCCCTCGAGCTGCTTGGGATTCTCCTGATTCCACTTCCTGTTGCTGCAGGCACATTGGGACTTTTGCTTTTAAGTGGGTTCTGGGGATCCGGACTCATGTGTGCAGCAAGTGCTTTTAACCAAGGAGCCATTTCCCCAGCCCTCAATAACAGTTCTGACGTTTCATAATTTACAAATACAGTCTGACAGATGCCCCCAAACACCACTGCTATGTGGCAGACATTATTCAGAGTCTAGTTCGAGGCAGCCAGGACATTTACACATTTAAGAGTCACTGTGAAATCCAGGCCTGCCATCTTATGGATTCTAAATGTAATTACCAAAACACAGGCTAGTGAATCTGCTGGAGTCAGGAAGTACTTTTTACACAAAACAAGAGCATTCCTGTCTTAGGTGCATGAAGCTTGCATCCAGAGAAGCTTATACAGTATTTTCAAATTCCTTATTCTTTTTGTGAGATTGTGCTGAGGTGTGAACCCAGGGCCTCAAAATATGTACACTCCATCACTGAATCTCACCCCCATTCCCTATCATCCTTCGTTTGAAATCACTGCAAAAGAAGCAAATAAAAAAGCCGACATTCAATTTAAATTACTTTTAAAACATTTTTATTTTATTTATTTATTAAAGAGAGAGAAAGAGGCAGAGAGAATATATATATATATATGGGTATGCAAAATATATATAATATATATATATATATATATATATATATATATATAGAGAGAGAGAGAGAGAGAGAGAGAGAGAGAGAGAGAGAGTACGGGTGTGCCAGGGCCTCCTGCCACTGCAAACAAACTCCAGATGCTGGGGAGAAGCAGTGAAAGGAGCTTGCTTGCAAAGCCTACTGGCCCAGATTCAATTCCCTAGTACTTACGTAAAGCCAGATGCACAAAGTGGTACATGTGTCTGGAGTTCGTTTACAGCAGCAAGAAGGCCTGGCATGCCCATGCTCACTCACTTTCTCTCTCTCTTTCAATTGATTAATTAATTAAAAAATAAGCCAGGCGTGGTGACGCACGCCTTTAATCCCAACACTTAGGAGGCTGAGGCAGAAAGATCAACGTGAGTTCAAGGCCAGTCTGAGATGACATAGTGAGTTCCAGGTCAGCCTGAGCTAGAGCAAGAAAGACCCTACATTGAAAAACAAAAACAATAATAAAATAAAATAAAATCTTGCTGGGCATGGTGACATGTGCCTTTAATCCCAGCACCCGAGAGGCAGAGGTAAGAGGATCACTGAGAGTTCAAGGCCAGCCTGAGACTGGTGAATTCCAGGTCAGCCTGGGCTAGAGCAAGACCTTACCTCAAAATCCAACCCCACGCCCAAAAAGTCTTATAAATAAAATACAAAGAGAAAAAAATATTGAGTCCCACATAAATTTTGGATTTTGTCTCTGATAAAACTTGCACAGATAAAAAAAAACTTGCACAGATTTTATTGATTTATTTTTATTTTGAGGCAGGATCTCACTATAGTCCAGGCTGACCTCAACTCCCTCTGTAGCCCAGGCTGACCTCAAACTCACAACAATCCCCTATTTCTGCCTCCCAAGTGTTGGGATTCAAGGTGTGAGCCACCAAGCCAGTTTTTCCCAAAAGAGATATAATTTCCCACTAATATAATTTGAGGCACTCATAACTCCAAACGATTATTTTTAACCTCCCTCCTCAGAGCAAAGGATCAAATGTAGGGCCCCCTGTACGCTAGGCAAGTGCTCCACCAGGGAGCTGTATGTCCACCCCTCCCACTCACAAAGGATTTCTATTGATGGCACTCTGACGTTTTATCTGGGAGCAAAACATGGCAATTCTGTTTAAAGTTGCTGTTTTCGTGATGTTTACTAAACCACACTTCAGTTTACTTTGGGTGCCTTTCTGTATGTATGGAGGTTTTCATTTCCTTTGAGCTGAAATGTAATTCTCATAGAGTAAGCTGGTTGCCAATGGAAGCATGTACTACAATTAATTCATTTTCATTGACATGGATCCTTCTCACTGTATCAACTATCAGCAGCAGATGTCGGTCATGGAGAACTATAGGAGAGTCCTGTTCAACCATTGTAGCTTCTCTGGGCTCCTTCCCCAGCCCCCCAAAATAGAACTATTGGCTAAGATGACCTCCTTCCTGCTGTCTCCTGGGAGGTGAAGACGTATGTGTTCTTATCATCTCATGATTTAATTATCAGATTCCCTTTTCTAAAGAACTGATTCTCCTCTTGGATTGACCAAGTCATGTTGGTGACTTTCCTTGTTATTTTCACTCTGAGCTCCATCAGAAGTTCATGACCTCTATATTCTCCCATTTATTTGCCTTGCATATTTCAGAGTTTTTATAAATGTTTTAAATGTCTGTTTAAAGTTAAAAGTCTTTTGTAGTTCACTGAATACATACTTGAGTGAGCTTTATTTCTAGTTGCTCAGGGTTGTGAAATTGCTAAATTGGTGGTCTTTTTTCTTCCCTTTATTATGTAATCATGTTTAATAATCTAGAGACTATAGATCTCTGTGGAATTCTCTGGAATCCTGACTTCTTTGAATGTCCTTCCAGCAGTGACATCATTTTTTATTGCTGATTATACGTTAACACCCTTTTGGCAGGTCCTTTAACTCTAAAAATACTCTGCCATCAAACTAAGTGACTACCCAAGTGCCAAAACACACTTAATAGAAATGATGTTGTTCATAAAACAGAGTTTTGTGAGGTTCTAGTTGCATGGAAAAAAAGATAGTTTGAAAAACGGAAGCTGAGCTTTAGGGAAGCATGTGTAATTTACATGCCCAAGTGTAAACACATAGCTATCTAATTTTTTTATAGCTATCTATTTAATTGCATGGCTATCTATCTAGTTTCAAAGTTTGCTTTCTCTCTTACCACAGGAAGGTTCTAGTGGCCATAAATCCAAAAATAATATAATTACTAATTTTGTGCCCTTTATTGATTTTAGAAGTTTTTTTTTTTTTTTTAATATGTGTGTATGGGCACTCAAGAGTCTCTTGTCGCTGTAAATGAGCACCAGGCACTTGCACCACTTTGTGTCTGGCTTCATGTGGATGTGCTGGGGCATTGAACCTAGTCTGACAGTCTTTGCAAGCAAGGGCCTTTTATTGCTGAGTCATCTTCCCAGCCATATGCCTTTCATTTAAGTAGACAATTAAAATCTTTTTCTTTAGGCAATACATTTTGGAAAAAAATAAGGCACCAGTGTAAAAATTCAATTAAGTCAGGGGCTGGAGAGATGGCTCAGCAGTTAAGGCACTTGCCTGCAAAGTCTAACAACCTGGGTTTGGTTCCTCAATACCCATGTAAAGCCAGATGCACAAGATGGCGTATGCATCTGGAACTTGTTTGCAGTGGCTAGAAGCCCTGGCACACCCATACTTTCTCTCTCCTCTCCTCTGTATCTATCTGCTTGCAAATAAACAAATATTTAAGTTAAGTCAATTTAAATATATATTTAAGTATAGATTATATATGTATATATATATGTATTTAAATAGATATACATAGAACTTCATGTAATGAGATATTTTCAAAATTGTGTTGGCTGGTAAAGATCTCTGGAGACCCAAGCATAACTGGGACATGCACTTGGGGATTTGGTAGAAGGGAGGTTAGACTAACTATACTCCAAAATCTTTTTTTGTTTGGGCAAGGGGATAGGGTTTTGCTATGTGCAACCCAGGCTGGTCCCAAATTTGCAATCTTCCTGCCTCAGCTGATATGACAGGTGTACACTCCCATGTCCAGATTCAAAATCCTTTCTGGGACACACTCTCCTGTTGCTGCTGTCCACCTGATGTTGGCTAGGAGATGATGTCCAGCCTCTGCTTATGCCATCATTTTCCCTGCCACCAGGGAGCATCCCCTCGAGTCTGTAAGCCCAAATCAACCTTTTCCTTCAAAAAAATTCTTTCTGAATGTCTAAGATTTTAATAAACTTCACACTAGTTCTTCATGGGATACCTCTTAAAATCTTGAAAATGGGCTGCTGGAGAGATTGCTTAGTGGTTAAGGCACTTGCCTCCAAAGCCTAATGACCTGGGTGCGATTCCCCAATACTCACTTAAAGTCAGATTCAAAGTGGCACATGCATCTGGAGCTTGAAGCAGCTGGAGGCCCTGGCACGTCTCTCTCTTCTATCTCTCCTCTGCTTGTAAATAAATAAATAAATCAAATTTTTTGAAAAATCTTAAAAGTATGAATTACAGGTATTTTGAAGAGTATTCAGACATTGTGATGGAACTATATCCTAAATTGGGACAATGGAGACAAATATGCTTATGCCATTAAAGGTAAGCAGAAGGCTGGAGAGATGGCTCAGCAGTTAAAGGCACTTTCTTGAGAAGCCTAATGGTCTGGGTTCAGTTCCCCACTACCCATATAAAGCCAGATGTACAAAGTGGTGCATGAGTCTGGAGTTCTTTTGCAGTGGCCAGAGGCCCTGGCACACCCTTACACACTCTGTTTCTCTCATTCATAAATAATTAAATTAAAATATTTAAAGGCAGAGAGAGAGAGAGAGAAATAGAGAAAGAGAGGGGGGGGCAAGACTTCACAGAAGCCAGGAAAATGGGTTCATGAGTAGCCAGGTGCACCCAAAAGGGAGAGCAAAAAACCTGACTACTGAATGGAGCAATGTGAAAGGGACTTCTGACCTCACGGGAAAAGATTCCTTGAGGTAGGAGGAGGGTGGGAGCCAGGCTGAAGGGGTTTCAGGAGGTGACCATTGATGTAGAGGGGAGGGAGGGAGCCAGTCTGAAGGGATGAGAGGAGGTGATCATTGAGGTAGAGAGGTGGAGGGAGCCAGACTGAAGGAGTGTGAGGAGCCAGTGGGGTGGTGTTGAGGAAGTGGATAAAGTCTGTGTAGACATTGCCCTTCTCATAATTTGCCAGCAATGGTAGAAGAAATGGTGGCTGGAAAACCATGGGTTGGGAAGACAGCTCATGAATGAAAGTCACTTGATTCTAAAACTTACTGGCCAAGGGGTTCAGTTTCCCAGCCACCCACGTAAAGTCGGATGGGCATTCATTTGCAGTGGCCAGAGCTCTTGATGTGTCCATCCACAAACATACATGCAGATAATAAATAAATACAATTAATAATATATAAATAAATAAAACCAGCTGTAGAGCTGTTTTGCTTTGGGGTGCCATAACCAGCTATCGGGGGAGCTATACCCCAATTTCTCATGAGCTCAATTTGATTCTCTTCCCCTACTGTCCTTCCTTTTGCCCACTCCCTTCCTCCAACTGGTTCCTTCTTTTCTCCAGTTAGTCTCCACTTCTGCTGCTTTCTTATTACATGCATCCATCACCCTTTCAATTTCCTACCTCCTTTCATACGTCTTTCTTCTCTTCAACTTGTCTAAGTGAGAAGCATTTCAGTAGATTAAAAAAGTTGCAGCTGAGAGGGAAAGACTGAATTTGTGAGCAAGAGAAGAGTAACTAAAGGCACGTAACAGAAGACAAACAGAAGTGGCCTAGGTACTCCCATGCTCTCACACAGATACATACACAAATAAATAAATACATTAATATTTTTTAAAATTTTATTTTATATATTTTGAAACAGAGGGATAGAAAGAAGCAGATAGAAAGAGAGAGAGGATGGCACATGCCAGGGCCTCCAGCCACTGCAAGCAAACTCCAGACCCATGTGTCACCTTGTGCATCTGGCTTGATGTGGGTACTGGGGAATCGAACCCATGTCCTTAGGCTTCACAGGGCAAGCACCTTACTTAACCACTGAGCCATCTCTTCAGCCCAATAACTAAAAAAAAAAAAAGAACAGAAGTGGCATTAGATGGGTGAAGAGGCATTTTCTCCCCAAACAGAATCTCTCTTCTCTAGAATCTGTTACTGGGGGGACAAGAATAAGAGGTATGCAGTTAAACAGACCTGCTTCTCCCCACTACCTCGGTTTCTCCTTTATGTTGAAACTGTCAGGCTCTCTCTGTTCTCTGTACTTTCACTGTTACATAGAAGAGTAGATAGTATCTACACGCTTCACCACGGCCCAAGCATTAGGACAAGCCATTTCTCTACCTCACCTGGTGGGGAAAGTGAGAAATACACTTCAGTGTCCTAGGAAGGGTTCATAAAAGATAATGGGGTTGGTCTTTTCCTCAAGGTCCACATTCCGGTGCTCCCTTCCTCCTGGGTGAGAAAATAACCTCTGAAGAGCAGGGCACCCCAGTGCTGTCATTTCACCAGATGGGCAGGGGAACACTGTTCCCACTGTTCCCTGTTCCTCCTGCTTCCTCTGTGACAAAGCAAAGTGAGCCCATGGCATGTGGGATAGGACCTCATGCAGCTGGGTGGGACAAGTACCCTTGCTTCTTCTTGATAGGGTCTAATTTGACAGCTGCCATAAATACTGGAGGAGCCAGAGAAGTGCTTACTTTTTTATAAAAAATATGTTTATTTATTTATTTGCAAGGAGAGAGAGAGAGAGAGAGAGAGAGAGAGAGAGAGAGAGAGAGAGAGAGAGAGAGAGAGAGGGAGAGGCACACCAGGGCCTCTAGTTGCTGCACACAAACTCCAGTTACATGTGCCACATTGTGCATCTGGTTTTACCTGAGTACTGGGAAATCAAACTTGGGGTGTTAGGTTTTGCAGGCAAGCACCTCAACCGCTAAGCACTCTCTGCAGCCCCTGTTTTTCTTTATTTTTTTTTTTAAGATAGAGTCTCACTCTACCCTAGACTGACCTGGGATTCACTGTTGACCCACTTGACTGGGATGGATCCTTCTATCCTTGCTGGGATTAAAGGCATGTGCTACCATGCAGGGCTTAGTGTGTCACTTTTGATCAGTGTTTGAGATTGTTGGTGCCCCCTCTCCTCAAATATCCTCAAAGTGATGGAATTCGGAGGTGAGGTTCATAGGACTGGAGCCCTCATCCATGGCACTAGTGTCTTTGTGAAAGGGACTCTGGAGAGCTTCTTCACCCTTTTCTTCATAAGGATGCAGCCAGAGAGAGCTATCAACTAGGACACCATGCCAGCACCATGACCTTCTACTTCCTGCGTCCACAGAAAGAAATATAAGCTTCTGGTGTTTATAAGCCCTCCATCCTGTGGAATTTTGTTATACAGCCAGAATGGACAACTTAAGATGTGAATGTCAGAAGAGATAATCCATCACACTTATAATAATAATAGTAATTATTATTATTATTAGGTTTTTCAATGTAGGGTCTCACTCTAGCCCAGGCTGACCTGGAATTCACTATGTAGTCTCAGGCTGGCCTCGAACTCACAGTGATCTTCCTACCTCTGCCTCCCAAGTGCTAGGTCATATCCCACTTTTAAACATAAAACTTTGTGTGCCAGGCGTGGTGAGGTGTGCCTGTAATCCCTGCACTTGGGAGGATTAGGAGTTCACGGCCAGCCTCAACTACCTCGTCAGTTCAAAGCTAGACTGGTCTACATGAGACAGCTTCAAAATAAACAAACAAATAAACAAACACTTCTGTAATAAAACAAAATGTAATGTGATCTTCAGCACACCTTTGAATTATTTTCGGAGGCAGGAAAAACAAGTTAGATAATTTCTTTCATAACATGGGAGAGTCTCAGTCATTTTTGGTAGGATCTCCTATTTAGGGGTCATTTTGAGGCTGAATCATTGTAAATAGAGGTGCTAAGTTCTCCCTTAAAATATGCCAGAAAAGACTTTTGGGTAAGAAATTTGACAAAAATCACTTACACTTTTGTAATAGAATTTGATGATTTAAAACAGTATAGATTGTATAATAAGTGAATTATAAACACTCCTTGTAATATATCCTGAGAATACTTCTGAAGATATTCAGTAATATAAAATATTAACACTACTATTTTAACTCCTATACATATTCATGAATTTTATAAGTAATTAAGACAAATGTCATTACTTTCTATTTTCAGCACTTCTTAAACTTGTAGTTAGTTCTATAGAAGCAGTTTAATTGACTTGATTTTTTTTTTTTTTTTGGTTTTTTGAGGTAGGGTCTCAGGCTGACCTGGAATTCACTATGTAGTCTCAGGGTGGCCTTGGACTCATGGCAATCCTCCTACCTCTGCCTCCCGAGTGCTGGGATTAAAGGCATGTGCCACCACGCCCGGCTTTGACTTGATTTTTTACCAAAATTGTCTTTCAGCAAAACCCCACCTAGAGACCTTGAACATAAAGATTCGCCTCCTCGGTTATTTCCATCCTTGATCCGAGTTGGAGAACATGTTTTCCAATACTAATGGATTTCATTAGCAAGTCTCTAAAGAAACCCTTTCAAAGCTATATGGATGACTTGTCAATCTTACTAAGTTTCTGTGTGTGTGTGTGTGTGTGTGTGTGTGTGTGTGTGTGTGCGCATGCGCATGCGCTCCTGCAATGTATGAATGTATGATGTGTACACACACGTGTGGGTAAATGCACACGCCTGGGCACATATGTGTGGAGACCAGAAGAGGACATCAGTGTCCTCATGTCCTGAGACAGGGTCTTGCACTGAACCTGGAGATTGCCAATTTTTTTATATTTTATTTACTTATGAGAGAGAGAGAGAGAGAGAGAGAGAGAGAGAGAGAGAGAGAGAGAGAAAGAATGGGCACACCAGGGCTTCCATCCACTGCAAATGAACTCCAGATGCATGCGCCCTCTTGTGCATCTGGCTTTTATGTGGGCACTGGGGACCATAACTCAGGTCCTTCTGCATTGCAGGCAAAGGCCTTAACGGCTAAGCTATCTCTTCAGCCCGTGGAGCTTGCCATTTTTTGGCTAGACCGACTGACCAGCAAACTCCAGAGATCCTTCTGTCTTGGCCCCCCTTAGCTCTGGGATTATAGGTTTGGATAGCCATGTCCAGCTTTTCACATGCATGCTGGGGATCTGAACTCAGGACGTCACACTTGACCGGTAAGTGCTCTTACCCACGGAGCCATCTCCCCAGCCCTGGGGCTCTTATTTTAGATATGGTGAAATCCTTTCGTGGATATCTGAGATATTCAGGTACTCCCTCATCCAATGCACACTTCGACAGCGCCTACAGCATGCTAGGGACTGTGCATCCCCCACCCCATCCTTCCTTTCAAGCCTCCTACGTGCTGAGTGCTGTGTTACACAATGAGGAGCCCATGTGGAGGGAGGCTCACTGTCCTTAGCAGAGAGGAAGGTGCATGGAGACTGCAAAGGACAAGTGCCTAAGTCAAGCAGACTGCGGAATCGCTGAGGGAACGAGAATAAGACTGAGAAAGGCATCCTGGAGAAGGTCTACTGAGTTGTAAAAGATCAGATGATCCTTGGGAAGGGCATTCATCCTTCCAACGCCAGTGTGGAAGAAGGAAGAAAGGCCTGCCTGTCGCAGAAAGACTAGGCTCTTGACAATAGGATGCTGGAGAGTGAGCAGCAATTAAGGCAGAGTGAAGAGAGGATGCAGTAAAGGAAAAGAAATAGGGTTTTTTAAGCCGGCGTGGTGGCGCACGCCTTTAATCCCAGCACTTGGGAGGCAGAGGTAGGAGGATTGCTGTGAGTTCAAGGCCACCCTGAGACTATAGAGTGAATTCCAGGTCATCCTGGACTAGAGCGAGACCCTACCTCGAAAAACCAAAAAAAAAAAAAAAAAAAAAAGAAATAGGTTTTTTTTTTTTTTTTTTTAAGGTGCTGGGAATTGAACTCAGGGTCTCATTCATGCTAGACAAGTGCTCCACCACTGAAACACACCCCAGCTCTCCCTCCTTCCCCCAATCCTTTAAAAAAATCTTTTTTTTTCAAGGTAGGGTCTTGCTCTAGCCTTTTTAAAATTTTGAGAGACAGGTTCCCACTATGTAGCTGGGGTGGCCGTGAACATGTACTCCTACTGCCTTAGACTCCTAAGTAACTCGGATTACAAGTATATGTTCCAATATTCAATAACAAGAAATATGATCTGGGATTCAAGGGGTAATAAGAGGCCAGAGGCAGAGGTGAAAAGTCTTAGCAGTCCCTGGGGAGGGCGATATTGGTACAAACCTTGGATGTGGGGGCAGGTGTGGTGGAGATGAATGAACTGAGTTGGAAGCCCCTGTGAGGCCCCAGGTAAGAGAGGGTGTGGACCAGAAGTACAGGTTTGAGAAGCATCTCTGTCCAAGAGCCAACTTAAATGGAAGCTAGAAAAAACCTTGTGTGTCAGACTCTTAGCCTCTCATCTTAATTATGACGCTGACACAGCCATCCTTTCATTTCTATTATTTTAAATTATTCATCCCATAAAAGAACGTTCCCTGCAATAGTTAATCACAGCACTGTGATGAGGAGCTTTGCAGCTCGGAGATGGAGAGTCCTGGATCCCACCCCCAGACATTCTGACTCAGCAGGTGAGGCAAGGACATGCACGGATATCCAGGCTTCCTTCTTCTCCAGCCCCATTTCCCAGTCCTCAGTCACCTCCTCTCTCTTCTTCCCAGAGCCACAGCAAGAGGCCTTGTTTCCAGGTAGTGGGCTAGGCCAGTGCTCAAAGATTCCCTGTCAAGCCGAGTGGACTTCACACAAGGGAAATAGAAGCCTTTTGGTGCTGATGTTAGAACCTTCAGGGCAGGTGTGCAGCAAAGCCTACCCCAGGCTGATCAGCACAGCCTACTTTCTGTGGAACCTGGAAGTCAGCTTTGTAAATGAGCACTGCTGGTGATCCTGGTACAGTGGCCTGCTCCCAACACTTGTGACCAAAGACTGGATTATGCTCTTCTGTGACAACACAGGTATCATGGGTACTTCAGAAACTTTCTTAGTGCCCAGCATGTTAGGTGTGCCATAAAGAAGTCAGGCATGCTAATACCACTGAAGGAAGCATGATTCATTAGGATAATTAATATGCTGGTAATGGTTTGTTGAGCGTTTACTGTGCACAAGGCACAATTCTAGTGGCTTCACTGTGTTATTTCATACTCATCACCCCTGTGAGGGAAGTGGGATTATACATAGTAACCTAACAAAGTGGTAGAGTGTAGTTGGAACCCATTTCTTCCTGATTCCAAATTTGTACTCATATAATCTCAATTTGCAACCATTTCCCATTATGTGAAAATTTTAGGGACCCATTGTTTTGGATTCAGCTCCTGTACTTAAACCCCAGCAGACCAAAGTGAGAGCTAAAATGGAGTCCTCATGCAAAGGTTCTGCAACATTCATACTAAGGTTCTTTGTTATCTGATCTCCTGAGAAGCCAGAGGAGAAGAACAGGAGTGGGAAGGAAGGATTGGGGTGGAGGTGGGGGTTGGAGTGATGGAAGGAGAAAGGGAGGGAGGGAAATAGGCAAATTTCTCAAGATAGTTGCAATCTGCATAATCATAAGGTTCACTTTTCCACTTAAATCTTACAAAAGAAAAGTAACCAATAAGTAATTATTTTTCTATTGCTCTCTTTCACTGCCTAACCTTGCATGGAAAGTAACTTTGAGATGGCAAATTTTCCAAATATTATTTCTGATTCTCTCTCTCTCTCTCTCTCTCTCTCTCTTTCTCTCTCTCCCTCTTTGGTTTTTCAAGGTAGAGTCTCGCTCTAGTCCAGGCTGACCTGGAATTCACTATGTAATCTCAAGGTGGCCTTGAACTCATGGCGATCCTCCTACCTCTGCCTCCCGAGTGCTGGGATTAAAAGCATGTGCCATCACGCCCGACTGATTTTTTTCTCTTTATATGTGTGTGTGTTCAAGTGTGTGGGTGTGTGCATGTAGAGGTCAGAGGACAGCCTCAGGGGTCAGTCTTCACCTTCCATCTTGTTTGAGGCAGAGTCTTGGGTTGTTCACCAGTAGGTACCTCCAGGCTAGCTGGCCTGTGAGCTTCCAGGGATTTCTTGTCTCTACTTCCCATCTCGTCATAGGTACAGTGGGATTACAGGTGTGCACTTCCACATCTGGCTTTTACATGGGTCCTGGGTTCATTCAGCTTTCATCCACTGAGCCATCTCCTTAGCCCTGTTCTGCTGTCTGCAGCTCTTTCCTGTCTATAAGACCACCCTCTCTCTGCTGGGTCCATTCAAAATGAAGTGTTGTTTGAGTCTAGAATTGCAAATAACACTTGTGACATTTGAGTTGTATTTGTTGTGGATTTTGTCTTTCGGCTCTCCCCTGACATTTTTCTCATGTGGATGATGTATGTGTGTGTATATGGGCGCATGCATGCCATGATAAACATGTGAAAGTCAGAGGATGACCTTGATGTTGGTCCTCACCTTCCACCTTGTTTGAGGCAGGGTTTCTCTTACTGTTTGCTCCTGTATGCACCAAACTATCTGGCCCATCAGCTTCTGGATTTCTCCTTCTGTCTCCACCTTGCATCTTGCTGGAGGTACACTGAAATTACACACACTCACATTACATGGCCACCTTTATGTGGGTTCTGGGGATCCAAACTTGGATCATCAGGCTTGTGTAGTAAGTGCTTTACCCAATGAGCCATCTCCCTAGCCCCTCTCCTGATGCTTTAGAGCTGGGAGACCACAACTAAGAGTGACTTCAGCACCCCTTCAGAATGACTTACAACATATGATGATACTACAAGTTACTGTTATCCAGCATTCTGTCACCAGACACACACAAAAATCTCACATAATCAGCTTATGAAGAGAAAAGGTTTATTTTGTCTTATAATTTTAGACACTTTAGTCAATGGCCTGTCCGTTTCATTTCTTTGAGTGAAGCACCACACCATGGAGGGGCATGTGGTGGGGTAAATCTATTCACTTCCTGCATGGGAAGTGAAGAGAGAGCCAGGAGGGGCTGGGGTCCCACGGTCCTCTCCAAAGGCACACCACTAGTGATCCCCAGCCCTCCCACTAGTCCTCTTAAGACTTCCACAGCTTTGCAAAATATCAACAGGAATGAAGCCTTTAATACATGGACCTTTGAGGTATGTTTATGATCCGAACTATAACACTCATTTAATTCTAACTGCTAAATTCTGAAGGTGTTGCTTTCAGATTGTCAGCTAAGTGTTTTTAAAGCTTTGGAGACATCTAGTCTGCCTTCAACTTTCCTAACAGTAAATGAGAATTCTTTTTTCCCATTGGCTGTACAAGTAGCTTGAAGTTGAATTTTATTCCTTCTATGAAAATTGTAAACCAAAGAGTCTGCATATCAGTAAATGAAACTTATACCCCAAATGACTTATTACAGTTTTTTTTTAATTGACTATCCCAAGAAGCACAACAATTACTCATGGTCTTGGTGCTTTCGGTTCATGGCTCTGTTGCTTCTGGTCTGTGGTGGACCAGAACATGATGGCTGCGGGAGCATGTATGAGAAGAAGCTGTTCACCTCACGATGATCAGGAAACAGAGAGGAGTCTGGGGTATAAGTATAGTCCCTAAGGACATATTATCAGTCACCCACATTTTCAAGCAAGGCCTCACTTCCAAAAGTTTCTTAGCACTTCTTCAAATGACATCACCATCTGAGGACCAAGATTTGAACAAACAAACCTATGGGGACATTTCATATTCAAACCACAGCAAATTATATACAACCAGGAATATCTGCAAACACGACGTGCTCAGGATTCATTCTCAAACTGTGCAGCCCCTGTCCAGGAATGCACATCTTGCCTATGGCTCCTCAACCACACTTCTCTGCACACTAAATCCTTTACACCATGAACTTAATCGGCACACTTCTATACACGAGGATTTCGGAGTAGAGGCAGGTGGACTTGTTGGATTCCCAGTGGCTGTGGTATTTATGGAAGCTGGGCCAGCCATCCTTGCTGGTGCTGGAGTTGGACTCCTACTGAGTCCATTTTCACTTCTGTCACCTTGCTCCTGTGGTGCTTCTGTGATTACAGAAGGCACACAGGGAAAGCTCTAACCTCACCCTGCTCAGCTTTACCTCCCTGGAGTTTTCCAGCAGGGACCATGTTCAATCTGGGGTGCCCTCCTGCCATGACACAGGCTTTCCAGGAGATTAAACACCCTCCCTGGGGGAGTGTCATTTCTGCGCTATGGCTCTCAATTCTTAGAGCTCTGGGTGGTGCTCGGAGCCCTGAAAGGGCTTAATAAAATAATCAGAGAAAACAGATGCATGAACACAAAATCATGTCTGGCAGTCCTAAGTGTTTGCAGGGTGATGTCACACAATGTCAGTGCTTTCAAAATCCCAGCTGCCTCTGGCCAATGAATGCTCTAGACCCTGGAGCTTCTTACTCGTTAGCTCTGTGGATACTGACAGAACCACAGGGCAGGAGGCCAGATTCTCCTAGTTTTTAATTATTTTTTCTCACCACTGAAACAAGGTATCTGACAAAAGTCAACTTACAAGAGGAAGGGTTTATTTGAGTTAACAGTCCAGGTTCCGGGCCTTCAGGCATGGGCAGGTGTGGCAAAGCAGAGCTGGTCACATGTAGCCCATGCTGAGGAAGCAGAGGGCCATGAATGCTTCTGCTCAGGTAGCCCTCTCCTTTTATAGTTTAAGACCCCGGCCCAAGGAATGGTGCTGTCCACAGTTAAGGTAGATCTTCCCCCCTCAGTTAGCCGAGATAAACCCTCATATCTGGGCACAGGCCCAGAGGCTAGCCTAATGGAGACAATCCCTCACAGGTGGTTTTAGGTTCTGTCACATTGACAATATAAACACGGATTTATCCTGATTGTGGTAGTTTTACCTCATGCTCCATGGACTCCAGTGTTGTTCAAACCATGATGTAGCTGGGTGTCATGGTGCATGCTTTTAATACCAGCATTTAAGAGGATTGCTGTGAGTTCAAGGCCAGCCTGAGACTACAAAGTGAGTTTCAGGTTGGCCTGAGCTTGAGACTCTTTGTTGGAGGGGGCTCTCATCTCTTGATGAAGAGATCACCCCAATTTGCTACTTACTTTGAGATTTATATTTAGCAGGAGTTTTTAAAAAATGTATTTATTTGCAAGCAGAGAGAGATGGGAGGGAGAGAGAGAGGCAGAGAGAGAGAGAAACAGAGAGAGAGAGAGAGAGAGAGAGAGAGAGAGAGAGAGAGAGAGAGAGAGAGAGAGAGAGAATGGGCATGCCAAAGCCTCTAGCTGCTGCAAACAAACTCCAGATAGATGAGCCACTGTGCATCTAGCTTTACATGGGTATTGGGGAATCAAACCCAGGCTTTGTAGGGAAGCTCCTTAACTGCTGAGCCATCTCTCCACCCTGAGATTTGTATTTAAAAAGTCAAAAAAAATTTTTTGAGGCTGGGTCTCACTCTACCCTCTATTCCAAGCTGACAGGGAACTCACCCTGTAGACCCAGGTTGGCTTCAAGAGCCACCACGCCTGGGTCTCAAGAATACATTTTTTTAAAGGATCAAAATTCAAGCCAGAGCCGGACGTGGTGGTGCACGCCTTTAATCCCAGCACTCGGGAGGCAGAGGTAGGAGGATCGCCGTGAGTTCAAGGTCACCCTGAGACTATATAGCGAATTCCAAGTCAGCCTGGACTAAAGCGAGACCCTACCTCGAAAAACCAAAAAAAAAAAAAAAAAAAATTCAAGCCAGGCCCTCAAATTGAAGGACCTTAGCAATGAAAAGTCACATGGTGGTGACAGTCATGACAATAGATGAAGCAATAGCTCTGCCTCTTTAGAGATGCTGATGTCATAGACAAAACCATCCAAGAGCAGCATGGCTGGCTGGCACAGAAGAGCCGGGTCTTGCCCTGGGAGACTGAAAGGTGGCATCAAGCATGGGTTCATCCCTGGTTTTTAACCAAGCCCAGACTTTTAGCGAATGGATTCATGAGAACGGGTGAATGTAGAACGTGTTTCATCGTCTCATAGAGTGTCAAGCAGCTGCAGTGCATGTATTGACAGTTACAGGAGAGGCTGAGGAATTGCTGATCACAGTTTCCTCCTTGACCTTCAACTTAATTATCACGATTGAATCTTTAATGCTTTAAAAATACCCGTCCCTTATTTTGTTCCCAAATCAGTGTGTGTGTGTGTGTGTGTGTGTGTGTGTGTGTGTGTTTAGGTAAATGCTAGCATACAGATTAAATTATCTTCATGTTTAATATATTTTTGAGCAGTCGAAAATGCATTAAAAATTAAAATTAATTTCCATTTTCCCATTCTTACACTGCTGGGTAATGTTATTTTACACCATCCTATAATATGCTACACACTGACATTATGCTTTGAATTAATGAACCTGGTGGTTTATTGCCTTGGATATTATTCATTACTTTTTCATTGCTGTAAAACTTCATACAGGGTGGCTTTTTTGTTTTTTTTTTTTCCTACCTTATGTGCCACCCCACCTGGCTTGCGTAGGGCTTTTTGATGGAGGCTGACCAGCTTCACCAACTACAGTGATCAAATTAACTAAGTGCCTGTCAACTTCACTAAACATACACATTCTACTGGATGGTTAATATGTTTTTTTATTAAGTTCTGCACATAAATCATTTCCACTCTGGATTTCCCCTGCCTCACATCAGTGGTCTCTTCGCTGGTGCACCATGTAGAGCAACTTGGGCTCCTTGGTGCAAAAAAAAAAAAAAATAGTAATCAGAGAGGGCTATATAGTTTATGGATGCTATCCTGAGACATTGTTTTTAAAATAATATAAAAACAATTTAAAGAATATGAGATGGGGTGCTGGAAAGATGGCTCATTAGTTAAAGGCACTTGCTTGAAAAGCCTGAGGGCCCAGCGTTTTATTCCCCAGTACCCCATAAAGCCAAGATGCACAAGGTGGCACATGTGTCTGGAGTTTATTGTACTGGCAGGAGGCCCCATGTGCCTATTCTCTTTCTCTCCTTGCAAATAAATAATAAATTGAAAAAAGAATATGAGGATTGGAGAGATACCTCAGTGGTTAAGGTGCTTGTTGCAAAGCCTAACAACCCAAGTTTGATTCCTTAGTACCCACATAAAGCTAGATGCCCAAAATGGAGTATACATCTGGAGTTTGTTTGTAGTGGTTAGAAGCCCTGGAGTGCCCATTCTCTCTCTCCTCTCTCTCTCTCTCTCTCTCTCTTCATTTCTCTCTGCTTGCAAATAAAATAAAAAAGAGAGACAATCGAGACTTAAAAAATAAAAGAATGAAAGAATACGCTAGGAGGCTGAGAGCTAACTCAGCTGGTACAGGACTTGCCTTGCATGCATAAGGACCTGAGTTCATTCTCAGCACTCAGGTAATGGCACATGCTTTTAATCCCAGTGCTGTGGACACCCAGATGGACAGATTCCTGAGACTCACTGGCCAGCTAGTCTAGCCTGTGTGGTGAGTTATAGGCCAGTAAGAGACCCAGTTTAAAAAAAGACAGACCTGAGGAAGAGCACCCTGAGGCTGTCCTCTGGCCTCCACACGAACACAAGCATGCACACCTGCACCTATTTTCACCCGCACATGCATGCACCCATCCACAAAGAATATAAGAGGATGTGTGTAAGTTATATGTAAACACCACATATATATCATTTCATTGAACAGATGAGCAGCTAATGAGTTTGATATCCATAGGGAATCCTAGAACCAAGTGATTGTATTTACTGTGAGGTTTTATTAGAAATGGTGGCCATTGGGACCCACCAAAGGGAGAGATACATAGGGTGAGTTCTCGGAGGGTCCTGAATGTGGGGCATCTGTGCCCTCTTCCATGCAATCAAGATGCACCAGTCCTGGTACAGCATTGCATTTCCTGGCCAGGAAGCTCCCTCAGCTTCAGAGTCTAGAGTACAACTCCATGGTTGGTGTAGGATGTATGACCTCCCTCAACCCAGAGTGTCTTATTAGCTTAAACTTAGTTATAATCAGGGTCCCACCACTTCTCCTGTTCTATTACTAGGGAAATTCTAAGGGGTTAGTGTGTATCTCCCAGGAAGAACCAGAGACAAAGACCAGACAGATGTGTTATAGTATCAGCATTAGAAGTGCACAGGACCTGCTCATAGCCAGTCTTTCCAGGCTCTCCCAGCTCCCCAGTTCACCACAGCCATCGTCTTCATTGAGGATCCTTGAGCACGTTCAGTGTCTTATAACTTTATACACATGCCATTCCCTCTGCACCAATATTTCCTCACTTTCCTGTCTGGCAAACTTCATTTTTCAAGATCCAGGTAAATAGTTTCACCTCTGTAGAGTTTTCCAGACAAAAACAGTTAACCCTACCCCACAATACTTCTTGAAATCATTTGTTCATTGATAGATTTCATATAAAAATTATAGGATGTTATTGTTTTGGACTAAGCGCCTATAAGTACCAAAGGCCTAGACTAAAAATTAAAATGAAGTCATTCCATTAAAGTTTTGTATCAACAAACCTAAGCTAAGTTGTTATATGACCTTAGGAAGCTGGGAGAGAGAACAGCTACATTTCTAGTTTCAGTCAGCGTGGTCATAAGGCTTTCTCTGCCTTGATTCTTACCAGAGAAAGCAACCCGAACTAACCTTACGTTAAGTAATCAGCTTTTAAAATATTGTTCTGTCTCCTTGTCATGTCATAAAAGAAAAAGTCACTTTGAAATTCACAATCTGCCTGTTCTTTGTTTCTGCTTTCCTCATTTGGCCCTTTTGCGTGTGCATGCATGCATGTAAGTATGTGCACATGCATGTGGGGGTGTCATTCCTTAGGCATCATCTACCTTTCTTGAGACAAGGTCTTTCATTGCCCTGGAGCTCACCAATTAGACTAGACTGGCTGGCCAGTGAGCTCTAAGGATCCACCCATCTCTATCTCCCCAGCTCTGGGACTAAAAGGGTGGCCATTATACCCAGCTATTTTTTTTTAATATTTGGCTCATGAGGAGTGAACTAAGGCAAGAACTTTACCAACTGAGCTATGTCCCAAATTCCTTCTGCCTCTCTCTGTCCATCAAATCAACCTCCCCTGCTCTGCCTACCGTAGTACTTGATTGTCCTGAACTGTTGCCTGAGTCTAGAATTGCAAATAAGACCGATTGAGATATTTTATTTTTTATTTTTATTTATTTTCAAAGAAAGAAAGAATGAGAGAGAGAGAGAGGAGAGAGAGAGAGAGAGAGAGAGAGAGAGAGAGAGAGAGAGAGAGAGAGAGAGAGAGAATATAGACATGCCAGGGCCTCCAGCTGCTGGAAACAAATTTCAGACACATGTGCCATTTTGTGTATCTGGCTTAATGTGGCCACTGAGGAACTAAACCTGAGTAGTTAGGCTTTGCAGGCAAGTGCCTTAAATGCTGAGCCATCTCTCCAGACCCCCATTAAGATCTTTAAACTAAATATGTTGTCATTTTGTCTTTCACCATAGGTTGTCTTTACACCTCACTTTCAGGCCAGAATTGCTTGCTGAGATGTCTCTGCATACTATTATCACACGGTTAGGACCTTTGTTGAATTAAGTATTCTAAGAGCCTTACTTTATTATTTGAAGCTGTGTTTGCTTTTTAGGAACTGTTAGGTTGCCCTCTGTGGCCGCCCTTTTCACTACCTCATTCCTCATACTCCAGCGAAGCAGACATTTGTCGTGACAAAATTTCCCCTTGAATACTGGTACACAAACTACCATCTAAGATCTTGTGCCTGGCAAGCCCATCCGGACACTTTCCATTTTGGAAAATCTATAGATAATGTTGATGAAATGATTTAAACAGTGAGGTTTGCTAAATATCTAGCCTAAGGAATGGTTAAGTGTATCACGAGTCCATCATTGGATAAATTTACAATGCATCGAATTCATGTTTATGAGACTTGTAATAAAATAGAAATGCTCATGTTAAGAGAAAAAACAATCACAACTATAATTTTAAAATACCCTTAATCTAGCTGGGTGTGGTGGTGCATGCCTTTAATTCCAACACTTGGGAGGCAGGGTAGGAGGAACACCGTGAGTTCTAGGCCAGCCTGGGACTATAGAGTAAGTTCCAGGTCAGCCTGGGCTAGAGTGAGACCTTCCCTCAAAACAACAACAACAAACCACTAACACAGTATTTGTCCTTGGACAGTAGAAATCTAGGTCTCACTGTCCATCTCCACCGTGAGGGGCAGCAGGCTGGGCACCAGTACTGTTTTGCAGATGAATTCTTTTTCTGATTGCTTAAAATGGTAGTAGAAAATAGTTCCTTTTCTTCATTCCCAAATAAGTAGGTGGAAGAGGAAAATCAATTTCGTTTACTTTTTTACAGGTGGAAAATGCACTCTATGCTCTTTTTTGGTAATGACAAGTCAGATGCAGATGGGAACAAAGGGGGAAGAGATAATGAGCCAACTCCTACTGTCACACTTCAGAGATAAGCACCAATGAACCAGGAGATTTGCCAGAAGAATGAATGCCAGCAAGCTGAAGGAGGTTTTAACTGGAGCCTGGGACCAATCCAGTTCTTAAAATGCCACTTTTCTAGTCCAAGAAAGGCAGCGACAGTGAACATTTAACTATTTGTTTATTTAAGAATTATTTTTGGAGCTGGGAGGATGGCTCAGCAGTTAGGGGCCCTTGCTTGCAAAGGGTTCAATTCCGCATTGTCCACAATGAGGCAGGGTACACAGGGTGGCCCATGCATCTGTTTGTGGTGACAGGAGGCCCTGGAGTATCCATGCACTCTCTCTCCCTCTCTAACTCTCGACTGCTTGCAAATGAGTAAAAAAGTTTTTTTTTTTTTTTTTTGGTTTTTCGAGGTAGGGTCTTGCCCTAGTCCAGGCTGACCTGGAATTCACTGTGTAGTCTCAGGGTGGCCTTGAACTCATGGCGATCCTCCTACCTCCGCCTCCCGAGTGCTGAGATTAAAGGTGTGCGCCACCACGCCTGGCTAAAAATATTTTTAAATTATTTTAAAAATATTTTTTAGGCTAGGGAATGGCTCAGTTCACAAAGCATCTGCTGTACAAACATAAGGCCTGGAATCTGGATCTCCTGCACCCACATAAGCCACACCACCCCGAATGTGCCCAGTCTCATCTAGAGCACCCACCTAAATGCTGAGCATGGTGGTACATACTTGTAACCCCAGTTCTAGGGAGAAGGAGACAGGAGGACCCCTGAGGCATGCTGGTTATTTCGACTTGCAAAATTGATGAACTCTTGGTTTAGTGAGAGACTCTGTCCCAGAGAACAAGACAGAAAGACACTTGACCTTGACCTTTGGCCTCCACAGGCACATATATGCACCCACACACATATATG
>PVHP010002687.1:0-73051 GCA_004024765.1 Zapus hudsonius
TTTTTTTCCTGTGATGAGATTTACACTGCCAAATTAAAAAATTTAAAAAAATTGGCAACATTGTTTCTTCTCTCTGAGTGCCACAGCTTCCAATACTGAAAGACTTTTCTAATGACATTTGTGTAATGGTAACACATCCTATATTAATTTTATTTTTTTTCAGATGCCATGTGATTTTGATGAGGGATTTAAAGGATTCCAGCTATTAATATTATATAATGAACTATATTATTAAGAGGAAGATCTGTACAACTCAATGAATTTTCATATGTCCAATATATGACTTAACAAAAATTCCATTCAAAGTACAATTAAACCAATGGGCTGCAACATGATCAAGTTTTGATTGTTGATTGACACATTTATAGACTTCACAGTGTAATGGAACTTTAAAAAATACCATCTGTCAAGTTTGGATGAAGTATAAAAAAGAAGATATGAATCCTCTGAAAAGAATACTAAAGTATACTAAAATATACCATTGTTCTACAACTAAGGATGTATGCAAGGTTTTATTTCTTTATGTACTAAAAAAAACAATGTATCTCAATGGACTGAATATGGAAGATGTAAGAATCTAGTCACTCTCCATGGATAGATATAAAAGCAGGTTAAATCATGTTACTGTTCTAACTCAATATTTTGGGGGCTTTGCAAAATATGTTTTGTACAGAGCTATGTTATTTAGGTTCACATATAGTAGGATTATCATTGTTGTTACTAAGTTAAGTTACTATTTTTGTTTCATTGGATATTGAGAGATATAATTTGCATATCCACACCCTTTGGGAGATGCTCAATAATTTTTAAGATTATGAGGAGTTCTGGAGACCAATATGTTTAAGACCCACAACTATCTAGGTAACTTCCAAACATGTTTTACAAAAGGCAATGGAACCCAGTGTAAAATATTAAGGCATCCTTTCTAGCTGTTCTGTGTTTCTGTGCCTGGCCCAGTAATGTTGATCACACTTCAGAGGATCAGACACTAATCTTAAACTTGACATGGAAAGTGTTAAGGCTGAAATGCTGTATGGCAAATTCTGAGCAATTAAAGAAAAAGGAAAAAAAAAATAGAACACTAGAAAGATCTAGGACATAGAGTCCTTCCCCAGACTTGTCCACAGGATGATGGGTGCTCTATTTTCTGATTGATTATGGGCCAAAAGTCTTCATAGACATGAAGACAAAGAATGTACTTTTCACAAAGAAGTCTTTATCATGGACTAATTCTCCAAGGTGAAATTATGGAAGAACTATGGAATTTTTCATGAGAGGGAAACAGGGTTAAAGGGATCACAGGGCACCTTTTGCCCAGTCACCCCTCCTCTTCCTGCCTCATGCTTTTATGAGAAAACTGGTTCAGTGGATGCTAAACCTCCTTTTTGATTTCCACATGACACTTCCCTTTCTTCTTTTGATTGAGAAATGCTCTGGGACTTTCATTAGTCCCTGATTAGTGTTTCTCAAGGAGCCCAGCTATTGATTTCATAGAATTCCTGTCTCATGTTTTCTGAAAATGTATACAATATCTGCAGACACTTCCTCCTCTCCCGGGCCACTCTGCCCCGCAGCAGGAAGCCAGACCTCACCCAGAAGTCTGACCTTTACATTCCTGGATGATGGAAGAGCCATTTGTCAGTTACTTCAAGGTATTTTTTTTTCTTCCTACAATGGAGCTGATAATTAGAACTGAAATTTCTGAGTAATTATAGCACATTTGGTTAAATAGTTATCAAAATTATTCAACTCTTCATTATTCTTGATGATGTGGGGGTAATGGTCTTGGCATTTGGCACAAGGCTGGCACTCCCCACCTGCTTCCTGACTTCTAAATAACACTAATTAGAGTGCCAAGGTGGGCACGTTAGACCTAGCATGTATTAGGATTTCTAGAGGTGTATCGACTCTGCAATAGGAAGCAGGTGGGAAGCCCTTGGCCATCTGTGGAAGAGAACAGTGTAATCAACCTTTGGGCATTTTTGCCCGTGTACATCAGGACAGAAAATACAGTTGGATGCCTGGAGTTTTCCACATTTATGACTGAGATCCCTGCCTAATTTTTTTTTTTTTTTTGGCATGGCAAATACCAGTCACCTGCAGGAAAATAATGGAGGAGAATGAGAGTCTTCAACACAATAAAGTAGGGATTCTGTTTCCACCACTGACATTATTGTTCAGTATTCCTCTGGCATTGGTATGGTGCACTCTGTGCTGTGCTGTCCAGGCATCATCCTCAGTGATAATGCGAAGATCAAACCCTCTACAGTCGCCAGCTGTGAGAATTAAATCAGAAAATCAATGCAAAAGCACTTTATATAGATTTAAACAAATGACAAACACAAACGCTTATACTTCATGGGCAGAGATGACAGATAATGGTGTCTTATTACAAAAGTACTGCTTAACCAAATACTATGTCACAAATGTATCATAAAGCTACGTTCTTAGAAAGATTAATATTTAGCATAATTTATATTAGCTTGGCTTAGTAAAATGAGAATGTATCCACTTTCCTTGCCACATGTGTGGCTTATTGGTGCTCTAAAACAAAATGATAAATAACACTGTATGACCTGGAGAACCTGCCAGTTTCCGTCACATGTTTGGCACCTTAAAGTATTCAAAATTACGCACAACTAGAAAAACATGGAGATTTTACTTTTGTTTCCTTTTTTTGGTTTTTCAAGGCAGGGTCTCACTGAAGCCTAGGCTGACCTGGAATTCACTATGTAATCTCAGGCTGGCCTTGAACTCACAGTGATTCTCCTACGTCTGCCTTTCATGTGCTGGGATTAAAGGCGTGTACCACCACACCCAGCCCTACTTTTTCCCTGTTAAAATTTAAAGGTAAATTTGGAATAGAAAAGAATAAAGTGTGTATAATTTCTCTCTCTCTCTCTCTCTCCTTCTCTCTCTCTCTCTCTCTCTCTCTCTCTCTCTCTCTCTCTCTCTCTCTGTGTGTGTTTTGTTTTACTGTTTTCTGAAACAAGGTTTCTCATGTAACCCAGGCTGGTCTGATATTGATTATGTAGCTGAGGATGACCTTGAACGTCTGATCTTCTTGCCTCTGTCTCCTGAGTGCTAGGATTATAGGCATGCCCAGTATTCATTGCTGGGGATTGAACATAAGGCCTTGTGAACTCTGCTAACTAAGCCACATCTTCAGCCTCAAATTTGTTCAAATTCTAAAATAAAGCAAAACATTTGATATGACATCAATGATTAGCTTTATAGGTAAGTATGTAAATGAGGCCATTATAATGTGAGCTATAAAAGACAATCTTGGGAGAAAAAAAAAACCTGGCTACCTCATTTGCAAGTCATAACCCCTTACCCCATGGACTGATCCAGTATGCCCACCAAGGAGGGTCCCCAGTGGGTTGGGAACAGGGAAGAGGGAAATGGGGGTACCACCACAGATTTGCTCATACAATGTATCTAATTATTAACAATAAAGGCGTTTTAAAAAAAGACCATCTCTGGGTTTCCCATGAAGCCATAGACATTATCCTGAGGAAAGAGCAGCTTGGAAGTTAATCCATCCTTTTCCAGAGATAAATCCAGTTATTGGAAATGTAACTTGCCCCAAGGAAAAGATTGGGTTGGACATGTTTACCCTTCTGTTGACTTCTTTGATGAAGATCCAACATGTTTACAATGCAGGTCTCTGAGCTTGCCTGAAGGAAGGATTGACAAAATCCTTTTGGGATTTTGGAGAAGGCAGGAGTTCCCTTCTCTAATGTGAGCCCTTCCCCCCAGTGGGTGGGCCTTCCAGAAGGGGACTAAATATAAGGAAGCTTGAGGGGAAGGAAATCTTCCTCCCCTGGCTGCTGGTGCTTGTTCGTGACTTGCGTTCGTATCCTGCTCTCCTACCCTTTCCCTGGCCTCACATTGTGGACTGAAGAGCTGCCACCCCCAGGGAGCCATCAGGCCTTTTGGGCTGGATTGGGACTGCTGAGACATCCAGCCACATGGACTGAACAGCTACTGGTTTCTTTACCTGTGGACCTGCAGACTGCTATTGTTGGACTGTCCTAAGCTACCCCAATAAATTCCCTTTTACTACATTCTATCAACTCTGTTTCCTCTAGAGAACCCTGACTAACACAGAAGTGTAAGTGAACGCTAGAGTTTGTTGTAAAATTACCCCTAAAGTTAACAGGAAGGACACCGATGCATTTGGGCCAGTAGATCTCATGCCAAATATTCTTCCTAATTGTAAATATAAAAAATTAAAGCATTGGTTATTTTTCACTAGGTGAAAATTTTCTCTTATTCAAGTAAGAACAAAGTTCCAAGGGATTATTTTCAAATATTTAGAAAGATTAGACTGACAATTCAGATCCATTGTTTTTAAATTAGCATTTTAGAATTTAAATAGAAAACACATTGATGCCAGGTAAATTTACTATTCAATCTAGACCTGGAAACTCACCTAAACATCTTGCCTAGTGTGTGGCAAATCGTCATTCTTGCCTTGGATTTGATTTGTGTATTATTTGTTTAGCATTGGGTTTTACCTATCTGGAGATAAACCCTTTGCCCAGAATGTAGCAACAGCATCCCACCGGAGGACAGTGTGCTGGGATGTGACTGTTCCCTTAATAGCACATGTCTGGACCTCAAGCTCACTGGGCCTGGTTCTCCTGGCTCCTGGGCAGCCTTCATGTGTATAGGTTAGTGGGAGGGGAGGAAACATGGACTCACCTGGAGCAGGTTCTTGGGCCAAGTACTCCAGGTGTTCTTGGGCCACTGGTGGCCTACTTGTTTCTGGGTTGGGGAAGGGAGGAGCAGAGCTAGCTAACAGTGGCCAGTTGAGGGAGGAGTTTTCAGCGGCCAGGCCCTGTGCCCATGGGCACAGCCTACATGCCTCCTGGTTGGCGGAGAGCTGGGAGGAGAATGCCCACTGTGCTCACTGTGCTCCTTGACCTCTAGGCTCCTGGGCAACCTTCCCATGGAATGGGAAGGATGGGGGGGCTCATATAATAAACTAAACTAATAATGAATTGACACCATAAAACCCTAGCTTTTATACAGTAAGCTCCTGAGGAAGCTGAGGGCACCACCTGGTAAGAGGGGCCATGAATAAAATGGGAGGAAGCCTAACCTCAAGAATAAATGCTGAGGCCTGCCTCTCCCTGTCTCAGTTATTAGTTCCTTCCCACACTGAGCTATTGATCAAAGAGACCCACAAGGTCCCCAAAATGAGACTGACTTTTGTCAAAGCTCTTGAATACCTGCCCCAGGCCTAAGGTAAGAGCCTATTGCTGAAGAAATCAGAGTGTCATCAAACCACCAAGAGATCCTTCTGGGTACAGAATGGTAACCAGCTCCCAGTTGGTAGCATGTATAGCACTGGAAAGTGTTGCATGAGCTGCCAGGGTAAATTGGTCAATGATATTTGGAGAAAGCAGAGACCACTGATATACAACATAGACAGTTGTCACAAGAATGTTGAACACACGGCTATATGGAAGAGATCAGCAAGTCGAGAAATGCTCATCTGTTACAATAGTGGCACTAAACTGAGGAGGGTAATCAACAGCTTACTGATTGGCCAAGAGATCCACTCAGTGACAAGGAACCCTTAACTGGAACTTGGATCCATGGCAAAATCCTATAGGGACCAAGAACCTGGGCTTCTAGGGGAAATTCCCACTACCAGAGAGCTACAGAGAGGCTACACCAATTAGAAGCTAGCCAAAATAGCAATGTTGTTTCATTTAACCTATATTGACCTCATTCTTTGATGAAGATTCTGTTTGTACTTTTCAGCAGGCAGTGAGAGAGCAGGGGAGAACTCAATTCCACCAACAAGACATTGGATGATGGCTGACATTCTGGCAGGAGACAAGTCACACCTAGTCTTCACAAAGGGCCCAAATGAAACTTACAGAGAAAGTGACCAGACAAACATGAGACCAATCACCACAGCAAGTCTGATAACCCATGAAAGGTCAATGGAGACAGGCACCAATGATACCCAACACAATCCAGGGCAAAGATCCAGAGATACTTAAGATCTCAACAACAAGGCAGACTCAAAACTCACCCACCATGACTCAGGGAACTGAGCGGAAGAGGGGGTGGAAAGATTGTAAGAGCCATGGTGAGAGAGAATATCCAGAGACATTGCCTCCCCCAGCAACAATGCACAAAGGGGGAAGAATAAAAAGATAAAGAAAATCTGGCTACCTCTGGTGCAGCTCATACCCCTAACCTATGGACAGATCTAGTATGAGCACCGAGGAAGGACCCCAGTGGGTGGGGGACAGAGAGGAGGGAAATGGGGACAGCATCACAAGATTTGCTCATACAATGTATATGCTTATTCATAATAAAGATATTAAAACAAAACAAAAAGACAAAGAAGACCTCTCCTGACTTCTGTTATGTTTTTCTGAGCACAGCATACTTCTAGACTCACTCCCTCTTTCACAGATGTCCACTTTGTCAATCTGATTACATTTGATCTCAATTATTAAAAGTAACTCTTTCCAAATTTTAGCCTGCTGGATGCATTCGTTCTAGTTTTCTTGCAATAAATATTGATCTAGTCATTAAAAAACATCTACACCCTATCTTTCCTAAGAACTCAGTTAGAAGGAAGAGAGTCTCATTTATTTATTTATTCTGACATCATGAGCTAATGTTTTCAGTGGGTTATCTACTAAAGTGGTTTTGTGCCAACTAATTAATTTTGCATGACTGAAACTTTAAGAAACATGTTGTGCATAAGTTTGTTGACAAAACTATCCTGGGGATATATGAGACCAGAGAAACACAAGAAAAGCAATAAGGAATATAATTCTATTTTCTGAATCTTAGGTTGAGTTCCAGTTTTGTGTCTTAATAATTTTATGCCTTTCCACAACTCATATAGCCACTAAAAGTCCCCAGTCTCTCCTCTGTATAAAGATCACATTCTGACCTGAGGAATAAACACAGATGGCAGAGATAATAGATAGTAAATCCAGACATTAAATTATAATTCTTAGTATCAAATGATCCTAGAAAACACATGAATCATTCACAAAGATTATAAGTAGAATGAACAAACATTCTAGATATCCTTGAATATTTCTGGATTATATCTAATTTTTCTAAAAAAGTATTAGCTCATTCCTTCTTTTACAGAAGTACCCTGATTTGGAAGACTGGAGTATATAATAACCTTGGCATTGAATACCCTGACTTAATGATTCCAAGATATCGGTCTGTCAGTCAGTAAAGACAAATACCTTCAGGACTTGTGAATAAGCAGCAAGCTATCCTTGCTCCTAAGCAGTATAATGAAATGATATCTAATTGGTGGCTGGTCAGTGGCTGTGTGCAGGTATGCTATTGGACAATCATAGGTTAGAACTTGGATATCTGTATGAACCAGATCTCTGAACTTTGATAAGATTCTGATGATCTAATCCTGAGTGTCCTCCTTATAAAATAGACTAGTAAAATTATTTGAAGATCATTGAGGTAACATGAGTCCAGTATTTATCCATTGTTTGGTGAAACAAGGTAGCTGTTTTCTGAAGAACAAAGAACACAGCAAGAAATTTGTCATCAATTATTATGGCATGAGTATTGAATGTCCCCCATGGGCTTTTGTTTTGAAAGGTGGATGCCAGCTGCTGATACATTTTCAGGACTTCTGAAGATGATTGGCTAAGAGATCCGCTCAGTGACAAAGAACCCTTAACTAGAACTAGGATCCACAGCATAATCCTATGGGGACCAAGAGCCTGGGCTTCTAGGAGAAATTCCCACTACCAGAGAGTTACAGAGAGGCTACACCCATTAGAAGCCTTCTTCTTCTTCTTTTTTTTTTTTTTAGGAGGCGATACCTAATCAGGGGGCAGGTCATTGAGGGTATCTGGTCACTGCCCCTCCTGCTTCTCATTCCTTGTCTGCCACAGGTGAGTAGTCTCTACCCGAAACTTCTACCATGAGGCTTTACCTCACCAGAAACAAAGGAGTCAACTTCAATGGATTCAACCCTCTGACACAGTGAGCCAAAATAAATCTTTCCTCTAAGTTGTTCTGTCAGGTATTTTTGTCACAATGACTTAAAAATAACTAATACATTGATGCTGGCACTCTTTTCTCCTGGCATGCTGGCATCTGTATTTGCATAGCGTTATCCCTCCCATCTGAGGCAGATAATACTAACCTTTTCACCTTAGTGCTAGGTTTAGAACATCCAGGTTATTCCATTGAGATGAAGAGGGAAGAAATGGTAACCCCATGAAGACAAACTAAAGCAGACTCACTGGGGCTCTGGTAGACCCTCTCCACTTTCTATTCTTTTCACAAATCAGGTGAGATTGGAACACCAGAATCCTCAGAGCTCCCCAAGAGAAAATTCTGTATCTATTCTAATTTATCGATTCCTTCCATTACACCAGCTCTTGGGTGTAAAACGTTAGTGAGTGGAATGTCTTTGTTGATGTTTCCAATACAAGTGTCTTGTCCTAAAAAATGCACATGATTTAAACAGGAAATGTGCTCTTACGGCCCTGAAATAAATACAACTGGTGATAAACCTTCCCCAGGCACACAAAGATCCTCAGACCATGGCTTTCCTTTCACATAGGCAAAGGAAGACAAGCAGAGCTGAGAGAAGGGAACACTGACTTTCCTCCATATCAAATCCACTCAGATTTTCAACACACACAACTTTTATACATATCATGGCCCCAAGATCACCTCCAGAATCTTGTGAGACCCTTTCCTCTCCAGTCATCCCAGATATTTTTCTTCCTTTAATGTAATTTTCAGCCCTACTTTTCACATGCTATCTATTAACAAAATATGTGTAAGGAATGCAGCCTCTTTCTGTATTTTAAACATTTCTAGCCTTCAAGGATGGGGGAGGAATTAAACAAGAAAGAAGGCTAGCTTCCAGCAATAACACAGCTTTAATAAATACATGGAATATTTATAGAATACACGAAGAACAAAGGAAATAGAGCACTTCCGCTGGGCAGGGTTTCTCTTAGTGTTTCTGTTGACCTGGCTCTTGCCACAATGTTTGGTTTGGTTTGGTTTTTTCCTCAGCTGTCTGCTGAGCTTCAGTGAGTGAGCTGACCTGGTGAGTGAACTTGCAACATTCTTGCAACATTCTGTCCCAACTTTTAGGGGAGAATATCAGCTGTTAATGAAATTGCAGGGCCATATTCATTCCAAACACATTGTTTATTTGGAGATCATATGTTGAAAAGTCAAGGTTTTAAGATGTAACTCTATAGAGAAACTGTATCATTTTAACCTATATTTTCTCAACAATGAGTTGTTGCAATATTCAATCATTGTGCAAGAACCATAGAAACATTAACTGAAAAGGATGGTTTTCTTCAAGCTATTAAGAAAGTATGTGGCCTCATATCCATAGCTCATTCTTTTATTTCTAAATTTAGTTTAAAAACTCTTTGTAAGCATAATTATTTGTTTAATTGACCACAAATATTCATATTATTTTTGTGAGGAGAAAGAGGAAACGAATGAGTGACAGAAGTCTCTTCTTCTGTGATAGAAGCTGATGGGTCACATTCAGAGAAGTGACAGTACCTGGTATATTTTCAATATTTCATTCTTCATTTGATGTGCCCAAATTTATATCTTAGTCTGTTTTTTAAACACTTACTTTGTGTACTTATGTACACTCATTAAATTATATTTTACCCCAAATTTATTTTTATTTATAATTTTTATAATGGTAGATTACATTTGTTCCACCAGAAGTTACAGTATATGTTGTGTATACGATCTCATAATCACATTAAACCTCTGATATTGGTTAAAAAAAACCACACACACATATTTTTATAATATAAGCTCACTGTGATTTGGAAAATTTAGGTAATTTGACAATGTCACAAAGCTGGGAGGGAAGGAGGTGTGGACATACCTAGAGTTACTGCCACCTTGGCTGGGACAATGGTATTACTTTAAAGTGTAATATTTCTTATTAACTCTCCTCAAAGATAAAAACAAAAAAGTGATCCATGATTCAGAGTAGTATTTTGGGGGGGGTCACGATTCTATGTTAATGTGAGTGTGCATGTGCCTGTGTGTATGAGCGTTCATGTGCTTCCGTGTGTGAGCGTGCCTATGCACTTGTGTGTGTGATGGCTGCACTCACCCAGACATGTGACCAGTAGCACTCCATGTGCATTCTGGAATCCACAGGCAGCTACAGTGGGTCCTAGCTTCTAGAACCTACTTCTGCTCCCAAGTCCTGTCTGTCTTCCCTTTTTCCTCTGGAGACCTGAACTGCTGCTTAGTTTTGTTTTGTTTTGTTTTTTTAGGATCAGATCATTTTTCACCTAGAAGCATTTTCCCCACATGTGGTATTCAAATTATCTGAGCACAAGACTCTTGAGAAGAGACACAGTGACAGCAGGGCAGGCAGTCCAGAAATGCAAAAACAGGGTTGGCCCGAGCTCACAGTCTGGCAAAAAGGCTGAGGGAGGAAGGAAAGAACTTAACTGTAGAAATGCTACAACCGAAAACTTAGTTCAAAGACAGCAACTTGAATTTTTGTGGAGTATAAAAAGAGACACATAATTTATGTACATGATAGTTTACACTTATATATAATTTTATGTACTTATATATGACAAATTATTTGTATTATGGATTATAATACCAGTTATGTGTATGTTGGAAAATCTCTACTATAAACACATAGGTGCAAAAACCACACATACACATATTTATCCACTTTCTATCTAATCATCTCTATGATCTAATGGAGTGTTATCATTATGGCAAGTGACGTTTGTATGAATCTTGCTTTAAGTTTGACAACCTAATTTCTACTAACTGCTTGGTCCTAGTCCCACTGTGATCTGTGTATATGAGGGATCTCTTCTTTGTTTGGTTCTTTCCTTTATGTCTAGTCTCAGCTCTCTCTTGAAAACAACCAGGGACACACCTGCGCTCCCTGGAGACTATGGAATGCCCGCCCCCATCATCTTCCCACTGTGGGCTCTCTAGTGCTTGCTGATCTTATGTGACTAAACTTTCCACCCCACACCTCCTTCCACTCTGAGGCTCCAATAACAGATTAGCTTTTCAAGAACCCTCTCAGAACTCAAAATTGATTTAATCCACTTCTCAGCTCTTATGCCAGCTGTGGCTCCTCATTGGGAGCCCCTTGTCACCCTTTCTTGTGTCTTATTAGAGAAATTGTACCTGCTCTGTGTTTCTGCTAGTGGGAATGCAATACACAAACAGGAATTCCTCCCCTTGATTTATAGCTCCTGCTTGTTAGCAATGCTTGCAGCTGAGTATATGTGCTTACCATTTGTTGTAGACAGCTTCGTAGTGCTGGGATGAACATGCAGACAGACAGTGTTTATGGGAGGAAGGGATTTATTTCAAGTTTAAAGAGCCAGGGAAGTTCCATCTATGGTGGAAGAAGCTGCTTCCATACATCCAAGCAGAGAGAAAAGCTACCATCAGCCAGCAAACACCAATAGCAACACAGGGACTCAGGCAGAACCTCTCTCCATACATTTGGGCTGGAATTTAGATCCACCCCCAAACACACCCTTGGGCTGGACTCCTGAATCTGCCTCCAGTGACCCAACTTATTTGCTTAATAGAATACCCAAGTGTATGGAGGACATACTGAGAGGGGTTAGGAGGAAGACGCCCCCACAGGCAGAGAGGGATGGCTTCAGACAGATGTCTCCCAGGCCACAGCTGACCACTCCCTACAGCAAGGAAATCTTTAAAGGTTCGAATTTAAACTTGGGAGAGGGCTTTTTGACTTTTTCCTTCTGTCTGGACTGCTGGCAGGGAAGTGCTTGGGACTGGGCCGGTGAGTGCTATCTCTTCCTCCTCTCTGAGATCAGAGAGCTGGGGAGAGAGAAGGGAAATTTTCTTTAACGGGTGTGCTATTTCTTTTCTTCACTTTTTGGGTGATTTATGCACTTTGTATATGTTTTATGACCTCATGAACCACATGGTGATTGGTCTGTCTTTCCATCCTACTTTTCCTTTTCCCAATTAAAGATTTCTAGAATAAATGTGTGTAATTAAGATCTACTTCTGTCCCTGTGTATAATTCTTTTTGCATCAGAGGACACGACTCAGAGGAGGGAGGGAATTCCAAAAATTCTCTCTGTGTCAGTTACTATATTAGTTACCATTTACGGTATCAATACATTCAAACCTTTGCATCATTTAAACTTATTATTGGCCAAGCAACAACACATAGTTGTCATGGTTTATATTGATTGTCAGGTTGACAGGACCTAGGATCACCAATGAGGGATTACCTAAGTAGTCCATCCTCTGAGAATGCCCATGATTAGGTTAATTGAGATGGCAAATCCACCTTAACTGTGGACAGAGGCCTGGACTGAAAAGGAGAGAGTTGTCTGTGCAGCAGCAGCATTCAGTGCTCTGCTTGGCTTCCTCACTATGGACTGAATGTAACCAGCTGCCTCAATCCCCTGATGCCAGGCCTTGCCTGTCATGATAGCCTGGACCCTAGAACTATGAGCTGAAACAAACCCTTCCTCCTTTAAACTGATGTTTGTCAGCAAAGAGAAGGTAACTAGTACAAACATGCTTATTTTTGGATGTTTGTTTACTACTGTTCATTAATGGAACTTGACTCTAACCTTTGGAACCACTGTCCTCCATTAATAGCAAAGGTTCAGAGCTTGTTTCGCAGGAGGTGAGAAAGAACCCACCTGTGGTAGTTTGAATACATGTCCCCCAAAAGAATTATAGGTATATTAAAGATTGTAAATTGTCTCCAGCCTTCTGGCTGGAGGAGATCTCACTTTGGCCTGGCCTCCTGGGGTCTGGCCGTGAGGTATTTCTAAATAGGATGCAAAATTCTAGGGATACATATGCAAAAGAGTAGCCTGAACTCAAGTCTGGCAATCCTGTTGTTATGTGAGTTACAGTGTTACAGTGTGCTTGCTTGCTTCTGGAGGTGCTGGGCCTCTGTCTCTGCTTGGATCTGTGAAAGGGGACCAGCCTTTCCTTAACTTCCCTTGGATATGTTATTTCAATAGATACTTTCCTCCCCCAAACTGTGCCTGGTTTGAAGATTCATCCCAGTGGCGTGTGGCTGACTACGACATCGAAGTGTTGTTTGGATCCCTCAGGGAACTCTTTTCACTCATATTTATCATATCACTCTTAACCTTTCAGAAAACTTAAATAACAATTTATGAACAACCTTTTCATGCCCTTTGCAGCAATTTGCACTCATTTTTATGGTATCCAAACTATATAATATAACTTAAAAATCCATGAACTCTGCTGACTCTAAAAGTCTCCTCCTACTTACTGATTTTGAAAGGCTATAGACACTCCTAATCCTTATTTTTAAAAGCTATTAAAAGTCCAAATTGAGATTTTTTTTATCTCTAGAAGATACCAGTTAAAACACATTAAGCTTGGCTGCAGAGATGTCTCAGGAGTTAGGGTGCTTGCCTGCCAAGACTAACAATTTAGGTTCAATTCCACAGTAACCATGTAAAGCCAGATACACAAGGTGGTACATGTGTCTTAGGTTCCTTTGCAGTGACTAGAAATCCTGGTCCTGGTGTGCCCATTCTCTCTCTTTCTCTCTCTCTCTCTCTCTCTCTCTCTCTCTCTCTCTCTCTCTCTCTCTCTTTTCCCACTGGCAAATAAAGTAATAAAATATTTTTTAACAAATATATTAAGTTGCTGGGCAAGGTGGCGCACATCTTTAATCCCAGCGTTTGGGAGGCAGAGGTAGTAGGATCACCGTGAGTTTGAGGCTACCCTGAAACTACATAATGAATTCCAGGTCAGCCTGGGCTAGAGTGAGATGCTACATAGAAAAACGAATAAATAAATAAACAAATAAATAAATAACACATTTAGTTATCACTTCAGAAAAATCTAGTTTTTGCTTTAAAGTGCCCAAAGGAGTGAGAATGTTGTGGCTGGAGTTCTAGATGCTGACAGAAGGAACCACGACCCATGAGGGTGGGCTTATGTGGCCACCTGGGGGGTCAAGTGGACACACTTTGAAAGAGCTGTATGAAAATTCAGAGATTTTTCCATTCCTCCAAAGATCCATTGTTTAATTAGACTTGGGAGCTGCAGATGATCTTAATAGAGAAAATGTCCAAATAGTAATATCATTACTAAAAATAAGAAAAGGAAACATATTATTAACTAAATCACAGAGAAAATTATGCCCTCATAGGACCCCTTGTTTTCAGACAATTGAGGCTGACTTGACAAAGATGTGGATGCCAGTTCAGACAGTCACTGCTCAGTTTAGGCTGAGTCCAGAGGCAATTTAAAGTGGCTTTGGGCAGAAGGTGACAGTGCTTCCTGGCCTCAAGACAAATGACAAGGAATGAGACAGAACTATGCCTTCCCTTGCTTTTCTGTAAGTTCCCCTAGCTAGTCTTGGATCTATACTGAGTGCCCCTCCAGATCAGGAGCTGGGTTCTAAAACATAGTCCATATGCCCTTTAAGTGAGATCAGTTCAAGGCGACCAAAGAAGTAATGAGAGACAGAAGACATGAGAAGTATGGGCCCATCCCAGGACCATAGCTGTGTAGACTTTCAGAGAACAAAATGATGCCAGATACTGAGTCTGTCTATTGAATGAATTCATGATTTCAGTCTTAGATAAAACATCACTGAGAACATTAAGTTTGATTTATGAAAATTTTTCTGGAAATCATACAGAAAAGGAGACAATATAAACAAAGAACACTAACAAATGATGGTAGAAATCTAAGAGATCCCGAGGAAGAGAAAGTTAAACTTCAGGGCCAAAAGACCCAGTAATTTCCATTGTTATGAAGATGGTTGATGTCACCCATGTAGCACTGAAGGCTTCTGGGAAACCTTTACGTAAGATGTCTGTCTTGATTGGAACAGATGGAGGAATGAATGAGTCATTGCTTTAATTGTTATGCTACAAGGGAACATATTCCATTCATACAATCATCTGTCCATTTTTCTTCAACTTATGGATGAATAACAATGACATATTATTTTATTGTCCATAATGAGTTATTGTTTAGTGGGCCAACAATGAGTTGTTATCCCCAATTCCTCATTGCCCCCCCTCCCCATCCCCAGTCAGCTGGATATCCTCCTCCGTGGGCAGTCTGGATCAGTAACAATGACATATTTTTAAAGCCCCAGCAACTGCTTAGTTTAATTCTTTGAGTATCAGGTGAATATTCACAAGGTGTCATAGTATATAGCTCATTCCTCAAGAGCAGCCATGACCATGGGGGATCGTGAAGCAGAGTGTCTGTGGTGACCCCCAGAACACTGTGGCTAGCAGTCAAGGCAGCAGGATAACTACCATAGAGGGATAGCTAGATCCATGGTAATGATAATGAGTGGCAATATTCCCTCCTAGAATGGATCTCACTGGACTCTCACATGAGATTTTACCCACTGTGCCTCCTGCTCTCAGCCGCATGTGGTTTTGAACGTGCTCAAACACACAGGAGTTGGGAGGTTGGCCAGAGAGTGGGGGACTCCAGTGAAGTAGCTATTGTGAGTCATCACCCATTGCTGGGGTGGGCTTCTCAGGGATGCAGCTGACCCTGAGTCACCCACACTCCAGAACCATCTCTTTGGTTTGTGGGGGCTTTTCTTGGAATGAAATAGACTAAATTAGAGAAGCCAACATTTACTGAGTACTCCTGTTTTAAGTTTATAAATAAGGCATACCTTTTTCTGTTAAGGAGTTCATGATGTTATCGGAGAAACAGGCGAGTAATCAATAATTTAAAGCTATTGTTTTGTAACACTTGTTGAATGATAAATTAGTTTTTTGTCTTCTAACTCAAGGTTATCTGGAAATTAGCTTTCCCTTTTTCTACATGCCACATGCTTGCTAGGATATCGAGATAAATTCGGACAGTTTTTATTGCACAAACAAAATAATATTGAAGTTAAATTAAGTTTTCAAGCATTATTTATGTAAGTAAAAAAACCGAAGGTATATGTGATACACTTCTAGAAGCCTTCAGTAGCAACTATTTTTAGGGGCTAGGTTGTGATTTAATTTTGAGTAAATTAGATTTGAAACCTCAAAACTGAAATCGGTTTGGCTTCAACATTGGCTACCACCCATGTCATTAAATAAGAAACTCGAGAACTACTTTTTTCCATGAAATTTTTTAAATGCCCACTGTGGCACTAAATGATATTTAGCCGTGTCAACACAATCCTGAGTTCCTTTGACAAAATGCTGTAGAAGGACCAATGATGCCAGTTGCCTGTATACAGAGTCCTCCTCAGTCCCCACATATTCCCCTTCAAGAACAGGAGCTTGAGGTCAGTTCCCAAAATGCTTCTTTATTGCAAAATACATGACCCATGATACATGTGTTTAAATACACTCCACTTTCTTCTTTCCATAGCAGATGAAGTTACATACACAGCACTGTTTCACTGAAGAGTTTCCAGAGTAATAAAGCTTGTTCTGGTCTGCTGTGGAAAAAATGAATATGCTTAAATAATTTCTTTTTAAAAGTTTACTAAGTGTATGTCATGTGCCTAAGCAAACAAACATAACCCTAACCTTTCCTCTTAAAGACTTGATGATCTTGTTGGGCAAATAGGCCAGTTAATGACTTTGGTGACAGAAACAAAAACAAGCTACTACAAGGGCCCAGAAGAGCAGAAGAGAAGCATCTGGTGCAGGCGTGAGAGAAAAGAAATGTTCAAGGTCACAAGAAATGTCTGAGAATTGAGTAAAAACATCAACTTCTAAATTTTGACTTGTCTATACAAGTAGAGATCAAAATTAAATCCAACAGTTTGCCAGATGACACTCAAGTTTAGTTGGCCCAATTTTTGTTTTTAAAATATGAAAATTAATATTGATGATAAAATATTTCAGTTACAAGTAATTTCCCAGTGCCTTTCACTTAGAAGAAATTAAAGATTTTTTTTTTTGGGGGGGGGCATCCAGAACTATGCTTAAGTATCAGGAAAATAGTGTCAATAGTATTATAAGAACCAGTGGAAAAATAAACCATTATATCAGTCTTTTCCGTGGCAGTACATTGCATTACACTAGGTGAATAGACGTTCTCAGAACAAAGCCACACCTGCGCTACAGGCTGATCAGAACGTCCATGATTGTAGAGAGGGGGAATGCTGTTGATCTGGAGCTGAATTACCTCATTACCTGCCTCCGTGTATGATCTGACATCCTGGTAGCTATCAGGTAAACTATCAACTGAATTGACTACTACTAGCTTCCACCAATTCAAAAGCTAAATATGTTATCAGACAACAATTTTCCCTCTTGATATAGCTCTCTTATCTAATATACACATCAATGTATTTTAAAAGTACTTTGGTTTATAAATTTCTTTTTTTCAGTTTTTCTGTAGTTATGAAAAACTTCACAAAACTCACCACATTTGAGGCAAACTGAATCCATGTTCCTGGGCCATGGCTCCAGAAACTCTGACTGCCTTTGAGATGAAGGCTATGTTTTTTGCATAGACACTTCCTGTAACATTTTTTAATTATTCATGATTGTATCCTCTAATGTATCCTTTGGGCTTAGTAATTTACCCAAAATGATAGAATTAATAGTTTAAGATCCAAACACTTGCTTAATTAATAAGATTGAATTACTTAAATGCAATGTACTGTGTGCAAGAAGAAAATAAATTAGCTATATTTTATTTGCTATTAATACAATCTACATTGTCTTTGCCTTGAAACACAAATGCTGAGTTTACAACTGTAGGCCATGTACAGTGTCTAGACTTCACCGGTGCACACAGAGACAGATTAGCTAGCACACAGGTTGTTAGCAAGAATCCCATTCTTCCTAAACATTTTCAGCTTTGATCTTATCAAGATTTTTCTTAAGTTTCAGAATGATCAGATTAAGGATTTGAGCTTAAACTTTCCATTAACAACTTTCTGGCCAATGTTAATGAAATCCAACCCTCCTGTATCTTCACCTTCACTCATCACAATGTAATATACCCCTTATTTGTGGGTTATAATACTTAAAGCCATTTTGAGTGCTGTTTCTCTTTAAATACGGGTATCATTGCAGATTTTTTTTTCTAATGGCAGAAATTCAACCCAATGGAATAAGTGGAAGAAAAGAAACTTTATTGGCATTGCTGAGTAAAACCACCAAAAGAGAATGTTGGGAGGGAGGGGCTGGGGAGATGGCTCTGCTGTTAAAGGCTCTTGCTTATAAGATCCATGACTGAATTCAGCCTGTGGCTGGGGTTCCCTCTCTCTGTTCCTCCATCTCCAGCTGTGTCCCTATTGAGGTTTCCTATGCTTTGGTAGAGTCCTTTGTGTCCTTTACCAGTATCCAAGTCACCTCCCTCCATACTTGCCTGAGGACCTGTGGGCATCTGGAGATGCTGGTTGTCTCCAGACACTAGGGTTAGGCTCCTGACAGCAAGCAGAGAGCACTTTGCATATGTAAGTTGCTATCATAACAGTGCTTTAAAAATCCAGCCAGAGAAGCAGCCTCATTCCATATGCTGGGCTCTGGGATGAATGAAAAGGAGGAAACAAGTTGGAGAAGCTTCTGTCTCTGTCTACTTCCCGACTGTAGACACCATGACACCTGCCTCATGCTCCCACTGCCCTGCCTCCCCACCATGCGAAGTATCCTCTCTCAAACCCTCCCTTCTTTCCTGAAGATGCTTTGGTCAGATATTTTATGCCAACGAGAATAGTAACTAATACTCTATAACGCTAGATTTTTCTAGAAGATGGTAATGGTAATCTCTCCTATAGCAATTTCTAAAACTGCTTGCAAGCTCTTTAGAGTTGTGTGAAAGTCCGATTAATGTAATATAGCAACTGGAGCCTTTATTTTGTGCATTTGTGCTATTTGAAAATTAGAAGAATTTGGGTTCTCAATAGATATTTTGCAATCTGGGAAAGTATATGTATGTATTTTTTAATTTTTTTATTTGTTTATTTTAAAATATTTTATTTATTCATTTTCAAGCAGAGAGAGAGAGAGAGAGAGAGAGAGAGAGAGAGAGAGAGAGAGAACTCACCAGGGCCATCACCTTGTGGGTCTTGCTTATGTGGGTCCTGGGGAATTGAACCCTGGGCCTTAGGCACTGGAGGCAAGTGCCTTAACCACTGAGCAATCTCTCCAGCCCTATATGTATGTATTAAATGGATTTTCCAACTAATTTCAATTATGAATTCTGCTTTGCAATCATCTTGCTTTTAGCTTCTCCCCACCTTTCCTTCTTGAATCTTGGGTGAGTTATTACTCATCAATATGCACATTGCTTCATGGAAGGGGGCATTGTGTGTGTGTGTGTGTGTGTGTGTGTGTGTGTGTGTGTGTGTGTGTGTGTATGGCCTTAGTGTGCCTCTTAGGTATTGTGATAATTGAACTTTTTGTCAAATTGACTGGGTTTAGAGTCACTTTGCAAACATGCCATTGAACATATCTCTGAGTACATTTCCAGAGAGGTTTAACTGACTGAAGTCCCGCACTGCATGTGGGGTGGTACCATACAGTGGACTGCTGAAAAGGGAGAAATGCACCAGGTCTGGTGGATCACGCCTCTAATGCCTGGAATCCCATCACTCAGGAGGCTGAGATAGGAGGATCGCTATGAGTTCAATGACAGCTTGGGCTCCAGAGTAGGTCCAGGTTAGCTTGTGTTAGAGTGAGACCCTGTCTCAAAAATAGGAAAGGAAGGAAGGAAAGCGAGAGGGAGGGAGAAAGAGGAAGATGCAAGAGGGAAAGAAGAAGGGAAGAAAGGAAGAAAAGAGGGAAGGATCAAGGGGAGAAAGGCAGGGAGAAAAGAAGAAAAAATGCCTGTTCTTCCTTTCTTAATTCAAATAAAATTCACATACCTTAAAACTCAAATCTTGGAAAATCTACAATTGAGTGCCCTTTACGAAGTCAGTATATTACAAAATTGTACAAAATTATGGTGATCTAATTCTAGATTTCAGCATCTCAGAAAGAAACTTTCTAAGCATTCTCCTCCCTTTCCTCAGTCTCTGAGAGTGGCCAAGTACTTTCTGTATCTAAACCCAGGCACTAAGCATTCTGTCACTGAGCCACACTTCAGCCATTATCCGTACTTCTGTTAATCAGCAGGTGAGCTTCATTTTTTCTTTACCTTGTTTCTACCTTCTGACAACTATGCATGATATTGTTGTGGACACTCGTGGACATGTCTGGAGTGTACATGGTCTCTTTTTTCTTGAGCATGTATGGAGGAATCAAATTTCTGAGTCCCATGTTAACTCTGTGTTTTATTTTTGAGGGATAAACAGATGATTTTCAAATCCACTGCACTGTTTAACTTCTCATTAGCAATACATGAAGGGTTTATTTTCTTCACAGCAAGTATCTTAGTTACTGTTACTCTAGCTAACATAGTTGGTCTGAAGGGACCATTTCACTGTGTTTATATTTGTATTTCCTGTGCCTGATGTTGTTTTTCTGTACTTATCAGCCACTGTATATGTGCCATAAGGGGGAAAATCTGTTCTTACTTTTGACTTTCATATTGGGTTATTTTTCTTTTTATTGAATTATAAGAGCACTTTATATATTGTGGGCATGAGTTTCTCACTAGATAGATGATTTGCAAATATTTTCTCATTTAGACATTTTTTGCATGTGTGTTTACAGTGTGAATGCATGTTCACCTGTGTGTGCTAACATGTGTGTGTATGTATGTATGTATGTATGTATGTGTGGTGTGTGTATGTGTGTGCACATGTGTGTGCATGTATGCATGTTCACCAGTGTGTGTGTGTGCTCGCACATGTGTGTGGAGTCAAGAGCCTGACATCAGTAGTCTTCCTCAGTAACTCTCCACCTTATGTATTGAGACAGGGTTTCTCTCTTAAACCCAGGGCTCACCAGTTTTGCTAGTCTAGCTAACCAGAATGTCCCAGGTTAGCTGGGATCCTCTGCGTGCCTGCCTCATGAATGCTAGGATTACAGGCCCCCATGCCCACAGGCATTAAACTTAGGTCCTCCTGCTTGTGGCAAGAGCGAAGCTGACTGAGTGGGCTCCTCAGCTCCTACTTTCCCTTTGTAAGAGTGCTTTGACTCTTTTGTGCCCTTGGCCTTCCCATCTAACTTCTAGGACTAGCCTGTCAGTTTCTGCTAATAACATATCTGGTATTTTGATGAATATGAATATTGACTTTGCAGATCAATTTCATTAACATGCTTCTTCTCAACCTTAATTTTTCCATTTAAGGAACAAGGAAAGATTTTCGATATATTCCAATCATCTGTAGTTTCTTTCAATGACTGTCATAGTTTTCTGAGTACTGGTCTTGCACTACTTTGGTTAAATTTATTTCTAAATGTTTTTTTTTTCTGATGCAATGGAACTATTAGGTTACTTTCATCTTTGGGTTCATGACAAAATGTAGATTATAAAATGGATTTTTAGAATTATCTTTCGTTCTATTGCGCTGACTTCACTTAGTAGCTCTGATACTGGTTGCTTTTCACAAGAGGAATTAATTTTGCTAGTGCTTTTTCTGTGTCAATTAGGATAATTATGTGGGTTTATGCTTTCCTGTGTGAATGTGATCGGTAATGCACTTATAATTTTCTCATTTTCAGTCATTCTTGCATTTCTGGGATAAATCCCACTTGGCCACAGTGTAGAATCCTCTCTAAATGTTCATGGATTTAAAGTAAATGGCTGATATTCAGATTTCTGGTGACTTGAGATCTATATTCATAAGGAACGTAGACCTATAGGTGTGTTTTCTTTTTGATGTCTTTGTCTGATGTTGGTAGCAGAGTTATACTGTCCTCAGAGATGGAATGAAAGAATGTTCCTTCTCTTTCAGCATGTGTATATGGGATGTGTGCATGTGCATATGTGTGTTCATACTGTGTTGGAACACGTGTGTGTGTGTGTGTGTGCACATGTGCATGTGTGAATGCAGAGGCCAGAGGTAGAAGTTTGGTGTCTTCCTCTATCACTTCTTTTTCTGATTCTCTGAAATAGGCTTTTCACTGAACCCAGAACTCACCTATTTTGCTACATAAGCTAGCAAGCAAGTCTTGGGGATCCTCCTGTCTCTTCCTACCTAATGCTGGGATTACATGTGTGCACCTGCATGTCCAGCATTTTTACCTGGGTGCTGGGATACCAATTCATGTCCTCTTGTTTGTACACCTGAGACATATCTTCATCTTCCCGGCATCCTCTTTTTAAAATGAATTTTTAAAAAGAAAATTTGGTATACATTCTTCTTCAGGTGTATTAGAGTTCATCTTTGAACCTTTCTGGTGCTGAGCTGTGTGTGCCATGGTTTTTATTGCTGAAAAGAATTATAAGGATTAATCTGAACAATTGTGTGTTGATATGCTAAATAAACTATATGAAATGCTCATTCTAGAGGCGTATCAATTGCCAAAACCTAAAATTAAATAGAAAAGTATCAATAGATTTTTAAAAAGCGAACAGACTTGGGGCTGAGAAAATAGCTCAGGGAAGAGTGCTTGCCTCATAAGCAGGAGGGCTTGAGAGGGTCTCAGCACCCATGCAAAAATCTGGGCGTGGCCACAACTGCCTATAACCCCAGTCCTGTGGGAAGCAGAGACAGGGGAATCACTAGGGCTCACTGGTCAACCAATCTTACCCAAACTGGCAGCTCCAGGTTCAGTGAGAGACTCTGTCTCAAGAAAGCAGCATAGTGAGAGGAAGACACCTGATGTTCTCCTCTGGCCTGCACACAGAGTAAGTGCATCTGCACAACACATGCCCATAGCACACACACAAGATCATCTGGCACACCACGCGTACGTACTGCACACACCACACATGCAGACAAAGGGAGACAGGCTTTTCAATGAATCCAAAGAAAAGATGGATCTGTATCGCTTATTTTCGTGCAAACTTCTTGGAGATACAGAAAAACACTAATTTCTTTGGTTTCTTGTCAGTTTATGTTCATTAATGCGGTGGGACATTGTTTATCCATTTCTCTTTTATTCATTAAGCATAATTTTCTTTGATTGGCTGAGCAAGTTTGACTTTTTGTCAAACTATTTGTGGAGAACATCCAGCACCTTTATGTCTCGGGTATCCTGTTCACTTGTCACATCCATTTGTCCTTGCTTGGGCCATATTTCCCTGTTGCTTTGCGAGGACACCTGAGATCCTATGGTGGCTCTCTGAACGTGGCATGCTGTCCTCTGCCCCGCTGCTGCTGCGGCTGTGTGTTACCTTGGCTGCTGGCTGTGAACTGACTTTCCTGAACTGACTCTTCAGTCAGCATTCTTGTTCTCTAAAGCCATGGCTGCTCAGTTTACCAGATAGTTCAGGATTGTACAGAGATTTCTTCTCAGACTCGGATCTGCAGGCCTTCCATTTCCTGACTTCCTTTGTACGTATGTATGTTGGAGCATGGCAGTCCTTCTCAGGAAGTTTTCAACACTGCCTTATCCTTCATTTCTTACTCAGTCTCGAGGTCAAGCAGAGGTGAGTGCTCTGAAACTATAAAAAAATCATTTGTGGGCATGCATAACTGTATACAGACATACATGCCTCCACCTTCTAGACTCCTAGTAATTTCATCCATGGGACTTTTTAAAAAAATCTTTGATTACCTTACTTGTCCCTGTTGGTAATCTTCATGCTAAACAACAACTTCTGGTTATTTCCAGCAAATACTCTTCAGGAAAAGATCAAAGCAGAGTGAGCTCTAGTTCTAGTTCAGGACAAATAGCAGCAAGCTCTGGAGTGGAAGCTGGGAAGGAACAACCAGACAGGTCATCAGGCAATGACAATGGTCTCGGAAGGAGGCTTTGAAGGAAGCTTAGTTCCCTTCTACACCCTTCAGTGGCTGCTGGGCTATTTCTCCCCTCTGTGGCAAACTACAGGTCTTCAAGACTACTGTCCACATCAAGGGTGGGAAAAGGAAAAGGAAAACTGTTACTATACTGTTATTACTATCACTAAAACTTAGTTTTCAAAACAAACCATCCCTCACATTGTTATTATAAGAATTTGGTAAATTTCTATAGTACTGAAAAATAATGATTTTGAAAAATATGACAGTGCTTTTGTTACTTCCATCAAGCAGAGGATAGTTAGAGGAGATATTGGGAAGTTCTGACATTGTCTTTCCCACCAATGTTAACCTCTCATTTGATGTTTATATGTCTAGTCATGGACAGCTTGTTTTGCTTCCCCTCTGAATTATATCTACACAGACTGTTGTGGTTTGAAAGTGAAATATCCCCCATAGGTTCATGTGTTTGAATGCTTGGTCCTAGTTGGTGGTGCTGTTTGGGAAGGTTGTGGAACCTTTAGGAAGCAGAGCCTTGCTGAAGGAAGTAGGTCACTAAGGGTGAGCCTGAGGTTTTATAGTCCCCCACTCACTTCCTGTTCCCTCTGTTTCCTGACTGCAGATACAATGTAACCAGCCATTGTCCTGCTCCTGCCACCATGCCATGCCCTCCATGATGGACTGTGGCCCCTGGAACTGTGAGCTGAAATAAACCCTTCCTTCCTTAAACTACTTTTTGTCAGGTGTTGTGGTCAGCTACACACCACTGGGATGAACCTCCAAACCAGGCACAGTTATGGGAAGAAAGGATTTATTGAGGTTACAGATCCATGGTAAGTTCCATAATGGAGAAAGAGGCTGGCCCCCTTTCACAGGTCTAAGCACAGGCCATCATCAACACCACACTCACACACCAGCAAACAGGCAGGGGGAGGCAAGAGAAGAGATTTTCTTCTCCTTGGGCTTCCTTACATCCTGTCCACTACTGAGAGGGCCACCCACTCTGGAGGAAGGGCTCACACTGAGGGTGGGTCTTCCCCTTTTAATCCTTTCTGTAAGCAACCTCAGAGACCCACAAAAGGTTGTTGTGGATTATTAAACAGGTCAAGTTGACAACAAAACTTAACCATCACATCAGGTTGCTGCCATGAGCAAAGTAACAAATACAAGTATCTTAACTGATATCCTTATGTACTTAACTAAGCCAAACCTCCCAATATTGATCTCAGATCTGTTTTTGAAGAGCTAGCTCCTAATTAAAATACTCTTGGCATAAATTTGATTTGTAAAGCTTGAGGCATCTGCTCATGTCTAAATGATTATGGGAGTAAGATAGAAAAGTTGTTTGGTGGAACGCCTGTGTACAAACCTCCACCATGGCTATATCATTAAAGTCAAGGAGCAACAGTTTTCCCAAAGCAGAGCGATAGCTCCTGAACTGATCCAATAATAAATGCTCACAGAATGCTTCGTCCTTCCCATGAAGGAAGTGTGCTGACTTGGCAATTCACAACCAAATCATTAGTACTCAGTCTCTGCCTCCTGCTGGGATGTCTTTCCTCCACACTGCACACTGCTACTCTACCGAATTTCTCAGCCCCACTGCTCTGCAGGTGTTTCCTCAGTTACTAATTTCTTTTACCTGTAGCATTATGGATGGGCTTGGGTGTAAGGGCTTGCATGGGCGGAGAAGGAAATTACTAAATAAGACAGAGAACAGTATTCTCACCATCAGGAAGCACACACCATGATATTTCAGGGATAATGGAAATAATGATGGAGAAATGACTGCCAAGTGCCTCACGTACTATGTGAATGCAAAACACTAACAATCAAGCAGGATTTTGTGTTTAGAAATTCTGATAAAACTATATTCATGATAGCATTTTAATCAAGTTACCATTTTGCTTCTGAATGTGATCATAATTCCAAAGCTTAGTGATTATATATATTTTTTAAAATTTATTTTGTTTTCAGGAAAAGCAATTTTGACTCGATGAATGGATTTTGATGAAAATGGCTTTCTGAAGTAATTATAAAAGTGAGATCCTTATACATAATCACAAGTCAGCCTTTTAAATTTTAATGGGGGCTTTCCTTCGTTCCATTCTCTTGGCTTAGAATGTTACCCACAATTTAACAATGGTGCTATTAGAACAGGACAATATTCTTGACACACACAAAAAAAATAAATGGAGAAATATTCTGTACTCTACAGAGTACAAAGAAGCCTGATGTCCTTTGTGGTCCTAGCCTGCATAGGCGGAAGGACATAATTTTAAATGGTCAGATATCAAACAAGAACAGGAAGGGAGGCACTCCAGGTCCCCCTTTCCTGTGTATCCATAAGCATTTCATGAGGAGTCTCAGAGTGTTAGAAATTCAGTCTCCACAGAGCTGCAGTAACAAGGAAGTGATGATTGCAGTGAGGCATGGGGGACAGCTGTTTGCTGTGGGTTTGATGTCCCATCTCATTAGAAGACATGCGAGTTTTGGTAAATCATTGAAATTTTTTAATCCAGCAAACTTATCCTGACATATTTATTCGAAGATAGATATAGCTTTGCCATCTACTCCATTTGGTACAAGAATCACTCTAAGCCATCCTCAAAAATCTGTTGTGTTTATGTTTGTATGGTACAGCTATGTTTGTGTATGCATGTTCACATGTGTTTGGGTGCTCATGTGGGCAGGTGCACATGCACCTGTGTGTATGTGCATGCATGTGGACTCCAGAAGTTGATGTCAGGTGTCCACCTATTCGCCACGACAGAGACTCTTACTAAGCCTAGAGCTCACAGTTTGCTCAACTAACAAGCCAGCAAGCCTCAGGGATCCTACTGTCTCTGCCTCCTCAGCTGTGATTTCACAGAGATGCACCACTCTACTTGGCATTTTACTCAGGTCCTCATGCTTATGAAGCATGCTTCTTACCCAGGGAGCCGAATTAACAGCTCCACCCTCAAATTTTATCACTCATGTTCTGAAGATATTCGATGAGTCTGTACTTTTTTAATGACAAAATCCATTCAATGTCTAAATATTTCTGGAAACTTTTCCATTATTTGAGCTAAAATTTGACTTCATAAAGGTTCAAACATTGCTCTTAGCTTTGGCTTAGATCTTTTTGTTGAGTTAATAAACAATTAGGTTACAAGATATGATTGACAGCTCTTGTAACAGTTTAAGATATCTTATCTGCGCTTACTATTATAAGTATAATGTAAAAATGAAGGCTGGTGAGAAAAATAAATCAACAATAGTTGTGTCTCCAAGGAGTGATATTAATGGACTCCTGTTAAACTTGGGAGTTTTACTACAAAAGGACTTTTCTTATTCCCCGTGTCTGTCAGACATTTGCATTAAAGTGAAGAAAGTACACATTTCCCAACACGCAGATGCCATGACTTAGAGAGGAATTGTTACATTTGATAAGTAACAGATTCAAAAGGATCACAGCACACTGGATGCACAGGCTAAATCTAATCACTTACACTTATAATAGAGATGGGCACAAATACCTTTTCCAAGTCACTATCAAAATTTTAAAACTTAAAATCATGGTATCATGAAAACCAGAAGATTTAGCAGACTAAAATGGTATGACTGATCTTATGTGGGGATTAGCAAGTTAAAACCCACTGTGTGTTTCACCATGGATAATGTTTTATTGATGTCTTACTCATTTATTTATTTTCTGTGGCTACTTTCTATCCTGAAAAACAGACCAATGTTACAACAGAATCCTATAGACTGAAAAGTCCAAAATATTGACCAGCCGATCATTTGCAGAGAGATTATGTTGATGTGATCTGCATATCAACAGATTTGGGGGTCCAGTGGGCATCTCCAGAGGGCTTAGTGAGGTCTTCTCTTCTCAATTAAACCTCTCCAGAAATGTCCTCACAGACATGCCCAAGGTTGTGTCTCCCAGGTGGTTTTAAATCCTGTCCTTCTGGTAATCAAGATTAAGTATCACACCAACTTCTCTGTTCTTTATACCTGGGAAAAAATTCGAGAGTCATCTTCAGTAGCACGTTGAAATCTCTTCCACACAAAACAATCTAGAAAAGGTGTCAGCCAATATGGCCCATGGGCTACCTCTGGTTTGCACCTGCTTCACTTTCTATTATTTAGTTAGTTAGTTAATTAGTTGTCAGTTTATTTATTGTTTATGTGTCTATGTATTATTTATTTTTGGTGTGTGTCTGTGTTGTGTGTGTTCATGTGTGTAAGTGTGGGTACATGTGTCAACTTTTGCATGTGGAGGGAAAAGGACATCTTTTGGGTGTCCACTCTCACTTTCCTCTTCCTTTGAGAAAGGGTCTCCAGTTGTTCACTGTTGATTTTGCCAGGCTGGTGGGGTCCTGAGCTCTCCTTTCCTGTAGATGTTGCTGGAATCACAAACTCCTGCTAAATTCCTGTCTAGCTTGTTACTGGCTGTTTCGGTTCTGAACTTAGGTACTTATGTTTGCATAGTAAACACTTGATCCACTGAGCCCTCACCCCAACCCCTGCACCTGCTTTTCTAAGGAAGATGATTTAGAGCTGAGCCATGATCATTCATTCATTCATTCATTCATGTATTGTTCAAGGCAGAGTGGTCAGGATAATGATCCCATGGGTTGCAAAGCCTAAATCATTTACTCTCTGCTTCTGTACTGATATTTGCATATCTCAGATCAAGAATAACACTGTGTATGTACCTCAATTCTGATAGTGGGAGTCTGCTTGTGGTCTGCCAAGAGGTCACACGGCCCTTGATGGGGACTAAGTCTGTACATGGAAGATAGAAGATCGTCAGCTACTTGGGAAGATGATGGACTGTCTGCTCTTCTGAATTATTTAACCATCTCATTTTCTTGTTTTAGGGTAGGGATTCATGAATAAAACCTCTTCTTCTGAAAGTGACAGTTTAGAAACAACAAGAACTAACTGTTGGTCTTCCTGAGGTACAGTGGCCCTCCTACAGGGTTCTTAAACCATAGTCACAGGAGTGGGTTTCAGGCATTCAATGCTTATTGTCACTATGAGAGCTTCCACTCTGAATGAGTGACAGCATTTTGTCATCAAGTGTTCCCGGAAATGCTTAATTCATTCATCTGACTCCTGAGGTCTGTCCCCTCTCCTCTGCTTGGAATCCTTTTACACAGCCTGACTCTCTGACTCTAAAGGCCTGGCTGCTGGCTATGCTTCTTGCTGTTTGCAGCTCTCTGTAAACTATGGAAGTGGGAAGCAGTGTTACACACAGGTGATTCTTGAGCTCTTCAAATGGCCTCCAGGCTTCTTCAAGTCAGCCACACACTTGGCAACTGAATGGCCCCGGGCTTGTCAGCCACATTAAGGATTCTGAGCAGGCCTCACTCCAGATGCCTTGTGCAGCTCATGTCTCTGGGTGGCATCCCACATCACATGTAGGAGAAGTGATTTGTTTCCACACTACAGCCTCCCAATTGCATGGGTGGCCTGAGATGAATTTCCTGTGTGCATCCGGATGATTAGAGTAGATGGAGAAGGAAAGCTAATCCCATGCAGAGCTTCCTTCTGGTTCCCTGTGATTTCCTCAAGCCTTCCTTGTGCTGCAAAAGGCTGAGGACTAGAAAGTTCAGGCCAGGGAAAGAGCCTGAAGGGAAAGTGGTTAACAGGGCAGGACCTTCTCTACTTAGCCATAGGGTATGTGAAGAATGCTAACTCGAGATCGTCAGGGCTTTAGGGCTGGGAGTGAGAGAGTTTACACATAGTCATTCAGGTTCTGCCTGAATAAAAAGGTGTCAGCTCTGGAAGGAACAAACACACAGGCTCTTGGACAACTTTCTCCTCCTTTATTTACTCATTTATTTTGAAGCAGACTTTTGGATCCCAGGCTGGCCTTGAACTTGCTATGGTACCCAAGAATGAACGCCTGATCCTCCTGTCAACACCTTCGGAGTGCTAGGACAATAGGCATGTGTTGCCAAGCCCAGCTTCTCATTTTCTTTGCAAAAATAAATAAATAAATAAATAAATAAATAAATAAATAAATAAATAAATAAAGCAACATTAATACATTGCACTTAGGAGTCTATTTCTTTTATTAGTTTTGTTTGATTACTGTAACTTAACATCTGAAATATTCACATATAGGCTTTTTTTCTTCTCTCTTTTTTTTTCCCTAGGAGAAGGAATACCTACTTGGCATCAAAAGTGCAAATAAAAACATTCACTTTATAAACTCTGGATCAAGCAGTGTTTCCTATAATTGGCAGAACTTAATGCTTAGGATTCTATTAGGGATCGTTACTGTTTTAAGATAGTTGTTCTTTTTGATGAAAAAAACTGTTTAGGTTTTTGTTCATTTCACTTTTTAAGATGAAAAGTATCTATTACAATTAAAAAAAATTTGTTTGTTTAAATTAGTCAGTCTTGGCAATCAGAATGAACGTTTGTCAGAAGATTTTTATGATGTGAATTATACTTCACCTGAAGTTAGGAATCAAAACCAAAGTGATACAAGAAGGGAAGAGATTTTACTTCAAAATTAAAAACAAAAAAATCTGGTGAACTCTGGACTCTAGTTCCAATGGCCCTTCATCATCTAACTCTGATTTCTAGGATGCTTTGGACATGCAATGGCTCTTTTTTCTGGTTCCCAATAGTATTTGTAACAGGGTGAGCTGGGGGTTCAAATTTATAAAATGCCCAGCAAAAATTCCAATGCACCCCAAAATTTAAGGAGTACCCGAATTCTTGTCTACAAAGATAAAGAATTAAAATCATAGACAACAAGATATTAAGGTATAGTGGGAGACTTTATTATTTAAGGGAACATGGGGAGTGACAAAGTTCTCCAGCCATCTGTGTGGGGAGAGAGAGCATGTGGAGAGTTTTAACAGAATTTATGCTGTTTAGCTAAACAAGCAGCAGAAAGAAAAGATAACAGAGGGCTCCCAACATGAGGAAAAAGGTTCATGGGGGAAAAATCTGGAGCCTTCCCTCACCCCAGCCTAAGGGAAGGCCTTACCTTTCTAAGGCCTGGAGATTTAGAAGTCCTTCTGCTGGCCTGTCATGTGAGGAAGAGAGGGCAGATTAACTCTTCAGTCAGTATTCCTGCCCTAGGTGGGCAGGGCAAACTGGTTGGGTCATACCTGACCAATCAGTTTTAGCATCTAGGTTTTAGCTCTAGCTAGACACCCCCCACTCAAGGGGAGGGTGTCTCTGAAGAGTGCCTGAACCAGTCACATATCTACTGCTACAAGAAGAGGTAAGACAAAATTGGCAAATCTGTTTTCTAAACCTTCAAATTGAGAGAACTGTGATATTATAGACAACCAATTTGTGTTTGTCACACCCATCTAAGTCTGTTGCAGTCAGCTTCAAATTGCTAGACAAACACCTACCAAAAGCAGTTTTAGGAGGAAAGGGGTTTATTTCAGTCTTACAAATCCCAGAATAACGCCATCAATGCCTGAAGGGAAGCTGGCTCCCTTCCATAGATGTGTAGCAGAGAGACACCATAAAACAGCCAACAGCCAGGGCTCTGACTGCTCTCCACACACCTTAGAGCTGGACACCAGAACTGCGCCCCAAACACACTCAAGGCTGGACTCCAAAATCCACCATTAGTGCCACACCACCTGTAGCCTGGGATCCGCCTGCCAGAGGCCTAATTTTAATAAAACACCTGAGTCTATGGGGCATACATTCAAACTATAACAGCCGAATGACCACAGAATCCAACTTTCTTTTTGGTACAATCTTCTACATGCATGAATAATTCTCTTCAACCTAATTCCATTATCCCATTCCTCTTATGTTTGTCTAATTGCCTTAATTAATCTGTTGTACTCATTTCCATCTCCATTTCTCTTCATTATATTTGGAAATCAAAACTCAATCCTAATTATGAGTGATCATAATCAGTGCTGTTAATTAAAGTGAAACCATTACTTGGTGTGAATTGTGATGTGGTTAGAGATTTCAAGGCAGAATCTTTGAAAGCATACCTTTTATTCTATCGTGTTTGGTATTAATTAAAACTATATTCCCACATCAGATTTCCAAATTAAAAACCTTACTACCTATTCAACTTTTCTCTTTTTAAAAATACACGAGTATCTCAAGATGTTATTTTCTCAGTTTTGTAATAGAAATCAACTCCAAACATACAACAGAATGTTAGTGGTGGCTATTTCTAAGTGCTAGTTATAAGTGTTAGTTTTTGTCAATAAATGTATGTATTTTCAAATTTTCATACTTCAAAACTATGTGGTTGTAAGGAGGAAGAGTTATGATTATTTGCATGAAAAATCCCACTATGAATCTTCATTATATTATTGTTGATTTCATTGTTTATTTACTATGGAAGTATTTGCTTTTTTAAAAAGTTCAGACTGCGTATGTGTTCTGTCTTAGGCTCCCAGGACCCACATTGTCCTTCTCCTGATTTATAATTGTATTACATATGAAGTCTGTATTCATGAAGCTGTTTAAGTGTTCATTACACAAATAGTTCCAGGACACACAGGTTACCCTGTGAAGTAATCAGGAAATGCGCATGACTCCTTCCTGTGCCTTAAACACCACAGTCAAAGCTGATTCCAGAGGTAGCTGCTCCATCTGCTGAACTCCAGGCATCTCCTCAACCAAAGCGCACATCTGTCTGAGCAGACTATTTCATGGAACTGAAATGAGTGGAATTATGTGGGGAGGAACTGTGCTTACCACACTTTACAGCCCTTCTCCGGGAAACCAGGACTCATGTGAATGCATCTCTTAGCTAAGACCATCAGTCCTTCGCAGCTCTTTTGACCGAGTCTTAAATATTTGGGAGAACTTTACATTTCTCCAGAATTCATGGGAGAGAGGCAACTAACGAGCTTAGAAATTATCTGCAATGTGTTTAAACTATTGTACACTATGGCTTAACAATGATATCCAAGAGGCAAACCACACAAAGCAAAAAGCATTCTGTAGAGGTCATAAAATGGGACAAAGTAAATCTTGGCTTGCTTCTACGAAGTAATTCTCTTAATGTAGATGAAATGGGACAGTGGAGATTTTGGAAAAGTTGCCATGTTCTTGATTATGAATATCAGGGTGTAACGTAATGGGTGCCAATCCTTAAGTGAGCACCGTCATTTCTACAGTTTAGCACCTGGCACTGGTGTGCTACTGTGAGCGACTTGACTGGTAAAGGCTCCATGTCTGGAAGCTTCTATACAAAGTCACCCAGATTATTTTTTCATAGTCAAAACATTTTTCCATCTTCCGAATCTTACACTTACCTGTTTTCTGGGTTCTGTGGAGTACTGAATACAAGAGCACAGAGCACTCTGTTACTCTAATCCTGGATGTCTACCGCGTGCAAGTTCATCTATTAGAAGGAGATACCTCAAGCCTTTCTAAACATTCAAGGTCCTAAGTGCTCTGAAACTCAGAACACTTTACAGGATGAAACATCTTCATCTTGCCAATGAAAATGATGGACTTGCCCTCATTCTGAAAAACATTTTCTCTCCATCTCGTTAGTAATTGCTCTGCAGTTTTATTCATTGATCTTTATATGGAAAATGCTCTCACTGAGCAAGTCTGTGCCAGGTCTATGACATAAGATGCTTTTGCTATTCCTGCGGGGTTGCAACAGGGAAACAGCTACTTGTAAATTCTAGAGGAGGCAATCTGTGATCTTCCATAATTAGCACATGTTTAGCTCCTGATTCAAAAAGCGCTTGACCCTAAATTAGCTAACCATGCTACATGGGACTGAGTTACTCAGCTCCCTAAAATTGGCCTGCCTGCAAATGTTGAGATGTCATTGGACAATTTTAAAGCATTGGCTATGTCCAGGAGCACTGAGAGGAAATTACAGCACGTGAAGGAGAGGTTCCTTCTTCTCAAGAGGTTCATTTTAGGTTAGAGAGATGAAAGTAAGCAGTTTTAATGCAACAAGATTTGCATTCTAGTATAAATGTGGGTGGGGCTGGAGAGATAACTCAGTACTAGCCTTGCAAGTAGGAGGACCCAAGGTTGATCCCTAGAACCTACATAAAAATGCTGGGCAGGGTGCTATGCTCTTGTAATCCCAGGGCTGGGGAGGTGGAGACAGGATAGGAAGGTCCATACAACTCACTGGCCAGCTAGTCTAACCTACTTAGCAAACTCTAGGCCAGTGAGAGACCCTGTCTCAAAAAGGTGGACAGCTTTCCTGAAGGGACAACAATAGAGGTTGTCCTCTGGCCTCTAAATGCACACACACACACACACACACACACACACACAACACACACACACACAAGTGCACATTCAGACATGCAGATTTTCACACACATACACACATATGTGCATTATGAGGATAGAACAGATCTTTCCACCTGCAAAGTACATAAAATATCTACACTGAGATGTTGAATAAACTGGGGAACGGAAATGGCTATGAGTATCACATTAGTGAAGTCAGTCATGGAAAGTTCTAGAACTCTTCCAGACCTACCCACTGGAGTAGTCTTGGCACCTGAGACAATCATGGAGTTTCTAGAAACATATAGGAAAATCCAGGAAACTGTTCCCATTTTGTGCATGACTGGCATTTCTTCATCCCCTTGAGGGTTGAGGCATCTTTGAGTAGTTGAACTGTTTCCCTTCAGGTCTCCTTTCCCCCAGTGCACTGCATCTTGAGGGGATGGTTCCTAGTCACAGTTGGTTTTGCTGTTCAGTCTGGTTTTCCTGCCCTCTTTGCTGAGGGCTATGCCAATTACACGTTCTGTTGCTTCTTAATTAAATTCTTAATCTCTACGGCTCATAACAGAAACTCTTCAGTTCTAGGCTGTGGTGAAAAAGAATGTAATTCCGGCAAATAATACACAAAATGAGACCATTCATAATTGTTTAAAAATGGGAAAGCTAGCATCTGTTCAATTCTACTTATTTCTGTTATCTGCAGAATTTCCCATTGAAAGCAAGAATAATCACTCACTCAGCAGCTTGAGAAATGCAGTCTTAGATAATACACAGCCTCCACAGATCTGCAAATTACAGGAAGTGTAGCCAGGCTTGAATGTAGGGAGAAAGCTGAAAGGGAGAGAGAAGCGGCTGAGGCTGACTGCTTCAAAATCACACGTCCACAGAGCCTTCGCTTTTCAGAGACGTCTGTCCATCTGTGCAGTGTTGTGGAGATTTTATTAGCCTGGCTCATCCAGGAAGAAGCTAAAGTGTTCAGCTTGTTCAAGCTCATCAAGATGAGATGCTGATTCCCAGTACCCAGGTTCAGGATGTGGCCACCATAGCTGGAACCAGAGCCTGAATCTTCTTGTCATGGATTTTTTTTTTTTATGACTTTGATCATTTCCTTTACCAATGTGCACACTGTTTCTGTTGGAAATATTTCTACCTATCTTCCTTCCACTATGGTTTAATGTCTTTTAATTCTGAGTTTTCAAATGAGAGCATACCCTTCAAATTTCTTCTTCAGTTTTCCATGACTCATATTTGCTATGCTTTCCTTTTGTCCGTTGGCATCGATGACTGTATGCCAGGGAACATTTTTGGCTTTTCATCTGTTTTATTTATTTTTGCAAGAAGAAGACATCGATACTTAGCTTTTCAAATACAGTACCCACTTCTAGCTATTGGTACCAAGATTCCCCTTCCCATATACTCACCGTGTCCCCACACCTCTCTACCTAGCATTCAAAGATCCAAGCACCATGCTTTCTATCCTATCTCTTTACAGTTGGATAAAGAAGCTAGGGTGTTTATTTAATTGTTTATCCTTTCATTCCATTATTCCTCACTCCCACAAATCCTTGAGAGTTAGTTATACATATTAAGTCTGGTGTTAGACAACCATAAACTACATAGACAGGCTCCATCAGCCCATAATCGTTTCTATAACTGAGTGGAGCTTTTACATGGTGTCTCAGCACGGAGGTTTGACTGTAAAATTTCCCCCATAGAATCCTATATTTGAGTACTTAAACCCAGTTGGTGCTGTTTGGGAAGGCTGAGGAGCTTTTGGGAGGTGGAACCTTGCTGAAGGAAATGTGACAATTATGCGGGGGTTTAGGGTTAAAGCCCATCCCCCCTTGATCACACTCAACTCACTCTTATCTATTTCCTTCTTCCCGATATGAAGACATGACACCAGGCTGTGTCTTTTCCTTCCATCCTTCCTCACCATGAAGAAACTTCTCAAATTTGTAAGCCAGGGATAAACCCTCTCCTCCTATAAGACACTTATGTGGGTACTGGGCAATTAAAAGCAGGTCCTTAGGCTCTGGAAATAAATGCCTTGACCACTGAGCCATCTCTCCAGCCCAGGTTTGAACTTTTGATACTCCTTCCTCCCTCTCTTACATGCTGGGGTGATAGGAATCTACCACCGTGTGTGGCTTCTCAGCAAATTTCCAAGTGTCCATTCTACTGGTGGGCCCTCCTCAGTGGGATTGCTGGTATGCTTAGCTTGTGTTTTAAAATGGAGTACTTTCATATTTGTACAAATGTTTTTCTTGTTATGTCTGCCCATTTTAAAAATGTGCAATATTGATAATTTTCTGTTGTTGAATAGTTAATTTATTGTGCCTTCTCTTCCTTCTAATCTTTGGAAGCTTTTTTTTCCAGACAGGATCTCCTTATGTAGTTTCTTAAAGGTGTGGTCCTCCTGTATCTACCTCTGAGTGTTGAACTGCAGGCATGTAGATCAAACCTTGTTACTAGATCCTCTTCAGAGAACTGATGAACTTTGCATTTTTTCCCATGGCACCTTTGAAAATATGGATTTTGTTGACACGTATGCTGAAGGATGCGTCTGTGATCTTATTCATCTTCCAAAATCAAAGCTTATACTTTTAACTAACAGCACCCCCTCCCCTCCTCCAGCCTGAAAAACACCATTTTACTCCCTGCTTCTTGGAGCTTGACCTTTTCATTTTGTTATAAGATTCCATGTATACGTGAGATCATACTGTTTGTGTTTCTGGGACTGACTTGGTTCATGTGACTCCACTTCCTTCAGGTTCATACATGTTGTGACAAATGGCAAGATTTCCTGTTTGAAGGGTAAATGGCACTTTATTTCTATCTTGTTTCTAAGTCTGTGTCACCTGGGTAAAGAAAAGACTGGGGTGGTGGTGGTGGTTCTCCAAACCCTCAGGGAACCAGCAGAATCCACATCCCCTGGGCTCTGGAAGCCATGCAGATTGGTGGTCTGCACTGTACAGCACAGACTCAAAATCTATGGTGTGATAGTTTTTTTTTTTTTTTTTTTTAAATATTTTATTTATTCATTTTCAAGGAGAGAGAGAGAGAGAGAGAGAGAGAGAGAGAGAGAGAGAGCGCACACCAGGGCCACCACCTTGTGGGTCTGGCCTATGTGGTTCCTGGGGAGTTGAACCCGGGGCCTTAGGCACTGAAGGCAAGTGCCTTACCCGCTGAGCCATCTCTCCAAGCCCCTGTGATAGTTTTGAATAAATGTCACCCAATAGAATTTACTGTAATTGTTAATTGTCTTCAGACTTCTGGCTGGAGGAAATGTCACTTTGGCCTGACCTCCTGGGGTCATGACACCCTTTCTAAATTGGATGCAAAATACTAGGGATAGATATGCAAAAGAAAAGCCAAAACCCCAGGACTGGCAGTTCTGCATTTTGTGATTTATAGAGTTACAATGTGCTTGCTTGCTTGAGGTGCTGATGGTAGAGTTCTCTCTCTTCTTGTTTTTATAAAAGGGAACCAGCCTTTTTCCTTAACTTCCCCTGGGTCTGTTGCTTCAATAAATACTTTCCTCCCCAAAATTGTGTCTGGTTTGGAGATTCATCCCAGCAACATGTGGCTGACTACGAAATATGGGTAGGAGAGCTCCCCAATAGATGGCTGAAGAAATCTTTGAGGTGACTTCAGGTGTCTCTCAAGTTTGAGAACAGAGAGTTTAAAGACTAGCAAGACAGAATGAAGAGACCACTGTAGAGATTGGAACAATAATGCACGCAGGATTTACACACAAATATCATTCATGTAAGATTTCCCTGTGCATTGTTTTAATATAAGCTTTAAGGTCTGGTACCGTGTCAGAGGCCCAGGTCACCTGCTACGTCTGTTCAAAGCGCACATGTCAGGCTTCAGCACAGGCCTCTGAGGCCATCAGAGCAGAGAGTCCTGATTTCACTCTGAATCTGATGACCTCTAGTGACCCTTTCTTACTGTTCTCAATGCATGGCTTTAAAGCATGTTCAATTGCCACAGTGCTAGTCTTGTGGCTGACTTGTCCATCTTCCTAGTGAATACATTCTCAACAGAGCATCTATCATCAGGAAAGCCTGAGTCCAATCAGAGCCAAGCCCAGAGGCACAGCACTTAGGAGCTGATGCGGTAGGATCTCCAGGTGCAAGGCCAGTCTGAACTAACATATGAGATCCTATCCAAACAAATGTATAAAAGTCAATTTTCTTCCTTTGTTTCTTTTCTCCCTTCTCTCCTTTCCTCCCTCCCTTCCCTTTCTCCTTCCTTTCTTCTTTCCTTCCTCTTTTCCTGTTTTCCCCTTTCCTTCCTTCCTTCCTTCCTCCCTTCCTTCTTTTACTCTGCCTTTAAAGCTGGGATCAACTAGATAATAAATTTCTACAGGGCTGGAGAGATGGCTCAATGGTTAAGGCACTTGCCTCCAGTGCCTAAGGCCCCCGGTTCAATTCCCCAGTACCCACATAATAAGCCAGACCCACAAGGTGGTGGCCCTGGTGTTCTCTCTCTCTCTCTCTCTCTCTCTCTCTCTCTCTCTCTCTCAATCTCTGCTTGAAAAATGAATAAATAAAATATTTAATAAAAAATAAATAAATAAATAAATTTCTACAGAGAAGGAAGGTAGTTTTTGACAGTACAATGCAGAATTATTGCCAACATTTGATATCACAAATCATGCTTCTCTTGTGTGTCATCAAATGGAAATTGGAAAACTTGCTTTCCTTCATAGTCATATATTTTAATGAAATCTACTTTTGCTTTAGTTTCCAAAAAATCCACACTTATTTAAGTAGCTTTTCTAACATTTCTTAATTCAAATTTCTGAAAATTGTAACATTAGGATTTTGATTTTGATCACAAAAATCTAAGGAAAAAAAAATCTCCAATACCGAATTTTTATCCATACACCATGCATATGCATTTAATTTTCTCTTCTCAATTTAAGTCTTTGTGTCCAAAGCAAGGCCAGCATGCAATCTTCAGGAAAGCCCTCCAAGGATTAAGCTGGATAAAGAGTGAACTTTGCCAGATCCTTAGAAAGCCAGCTGCTTGCATCTGTTCATGAGGGTGTAGCATTACTTTATCCTGAGCTGGGAACCACATGTACACTTCACGGGGAATGTGGGACATTTGTCCTGGGAACATGTTTTGTAACTGACACAACAGAGCAAAGCTGGCCAGTTCCTATGAGAGGACCATGATGGTTCTAAAACAAAAACTGAAAACACAGGGAGGATCCCATTGTCAGGGTGGGAATGAACTGGAAATAGATTCATACAAATCTAATGTGTTTACTTTCAAGGCGTTTAAATTTAACAATAGTTAATAATGACAAGATATCCAAGTATGCCATTTTTGCTTGAAAAATAACATTTAGGGCATTAGAAAGTAATGTATGGTATTGAGTAATTTACTATGACAGGCTATGTTCTAAATAAAAAATATTTAGACTTTAAATTTTTAATTAATGTGTGAAATTGTTTATTTGTGTTAAATATAGAATGAAGCCTAGATCCTTTAAAGTCACATCTGCTTAGAATTAGCACATAGCAAAAAACAAACAATAGCAGAAAGAAAAACCCAAAGAGTAGAGAGTGAGTGTGTGAAAAATCCATAAAAGTGGTCTGCAGTAGCTGGCCCAGAGCTGGTATGGGTGTTGCAATCAAACCCCATTTATTATACCAACACGAAGTAGTTCCTCTCCTCATGGATGTTGAAAGAAGTCCCTAACCCTGGGACTGTCATAAACACACCATGTCAGAAACAGACAAACTCACTCATCCTTCTCCACAATGTCAGAGTTTATTGAGTAACAATAAATTCAGTGGCAGTGACTTGCCAGGTGCTCCCACATTCCTTTATAGGCTGAGGCAAGCACCTGTTCTTATAGCCCAATTCTAAGTACTAATGTTAACTCTCAATTATATATTATACATCACACCCTAAAGGCATCTTTATATATGTGGTGGTTTGAATGTAAAATGTCCCCCATAGACTCATGTGTTTGAATACTTGCTCCCCAGTAAAAAAGTACTATTTGGGAAGGTCATGGAAGCTTTAGGAGGTAGAGCCTTGTTAGAGGAAGTGTGTCACTGGGCATAGGTCTTGAGATGTTATAGCTCTCGCTCGCTCTCTCTCTCTCTCTCTCTCTCTCTCTCTCTCTCTCTCTCTCTCTCTCTCTCTCTCCCTCTCTCTCCTGTGCTGCAATGGGATGCCAACTTCCCACTCCTGCCATGCTTTCCTCACCTTCTATAACTATAAGCTGAATAAACCCTTTCCTTCCTTAACCTGCTTCTGGTTAACCATTTTGTCCTACCAAGACTGCCCATTCTAGGAAAACATTTTTCTCCATCCACCACCAATCATTTTTTCTTCCCAAAGGCTTTACTGAGATAAAATTTTAAATCTCATTCTCATTTTTTAATTAAAAAATTTTTTATTATTAAGTAGAAACTTGGTATGCACAAATCATGTGCTGGTACCTCAGTTTCCCTCCTTCCTGCCTCCATTCCACTGGTGGGCCCTCCTCAGTGGGATTGCTGGTATGCTTAGCTTGTGTTTTAAAATGGAGTAATTTCATATTTGTACAAATGTTTTTCTTGTTATGTCTGTCCATTTTAAAAATGTGCAATATTGATAATTTTCTATTGTTGAATAGTTAATTTATTGTGTCTTCTCTTCCTTCTAATCTTTGGAAGCTTTTTTTTCCTATAAGGAAAAAAAAACTATATAAGGATCTCCTTATATAGTTTCTTAAAGGTGTGGTCCTCCTGTATCTACCTCTGAGTGTTGAACTGCAGGCATGTAGATCAAACCTTGTTACTAGATCCTCCTCAGAGAACTGATGAACTTTGCATTTTTTCCCATGGCACCTTTGAAAATATGGATTTTGTTCTCTGGTACATAATGTAGATTAAATTGTTTTTGTATTCCTGCTGAGTTAACTTAGCATCCTTTAGAAATAATTTTAATATTCCCATTCATTTTTGGAAATATGCATCCTGTTTCGAATGGTCACGCAGGCTTAAATGTAACTGAAGCTTTTTAGTTTCCTAACTCTTCAGTTAGTATTATATAATTCACATATTAATAATCATTCTTTTCTCCATCATTGAACAAGAGTAAACTGGCCATCTATACATAGTACAACATACAAAGTGGAGAATACAGTGTGGCTTTGTAACAGTTACCTTCTCCTTGCTGGGACAAAGCAGACCAGAAGCTGCTTATGAGAGAATTGGATTTACTTCAGGATAACAGTTTTGAGAAGCTTCATCATGGTGGAGAAAAGCTTAGCAGCTGGCTCACCCTTCACATATCCACAGCAGGGAGTGAGAGGGCAGCAAGAAGGAGTTAGCACTGCCAAGTGGATCAATTGCAAGGTCCACCCCCAGGGCACACCTCCTCCAGGAAGGCTCCATCAGCTGGGGACTAAGTAGGAATCTTACTCTCAAACACTTGAGGTTATGGGGCATATTTAACCACCACAAGCTCTCTTCTCACAGAAATTGCTTAGTCCAGGCTAATGATTTAACCACGATCCCTTACCATGACTCTTAGAGGCCCTTATCCTATGAAAAATGGTGGATAGTCATTGTCGTAGTCAGCCACATGTTGCTGGGATGAATCTCCAAACTAGGCACAATTTTGAGGAGCAAAGTATTTATTGAAGTAACAGACCCAGGGGAAGTTAAGGAAAAAGGCTGGCTCCCTTTCACAGAAGCAAGCAGAGACAGAGATAGCACCTCCAGAAGTAAGCAAGCAAGCACACTATAACACTGTAATTCACAAAATGCAGAACTGCCAGACCTGGGATTCTGGCTGCTGTTTTGCATATGTATCCCTAGAATTTTGCATCCAATTTAGAAAGGGTGTCATGACCCCAGGAGGCCAGGCCAGAAACCTGGAGACAATTAACAATTTAATAAACACAATTATAATAAATTCTGTTGGGGGACACTTATTCAAAACTACCACACTCATCTATAAGACAGATAGCTCCTGAGGGGTTCCTTCATGGCCTTGGAAACACGGCTTCCTTAGCTTCTTCTTGTCAAGTCAGATCTAATCTCTTAAGTGTTCATCTGTTTGCTATTGCCTGTCCTTGCAGTAGCAAACCAGTCCCTACAGATGGGTGCATCTGGACACCAAAAGAGAAGTTTGAATAGAAGCTAAGGTGAAAAGTCATCATCAAATGAAAGGCAGCTCTGTTTCCATCTGGATGGAGACCACTGGATCCAAAGTCGGCTTGTTGCTTAACATTTTTTCACTTTCACTACGACAAGAGCTTTATGGGCAATTTTATACCCTACAGCTATTTTTTATGAATGTTACTCAAGATATAATACCATAATACTGGCTTTCTTATTATAACAGAGAGGGGCAGTTTCCCAAGATTATGCAATAATAGGCATTGCATACAAATCAAGGCTCTTTCTTTTCTTTCATGCTCTCTGAATAGGGATACAGTTGTTCTGACACATGAGCTCTACGCCCAATGAGCTAGCAAAACTCAAAACGATCACACTTTGAGTCAACAATTAAAAAGTATCTTTGGTTTATGTTAAGTCCATTTCCAATTAGATATGGTTGTTTTAATAGCTGATTAGCTATAAATGTATCATGGTGTATCATACTAAGTGAATGTAAGTTTTGCCAAGTGATTAATATTTAGTGTAACTATTCTGGTGTTGAAAAATGATTGAGTGTTGAATTGTGTCCCTTCCATGAGTACACGTTGCATTGATGTAGTGACAGTTGTTCTTGAGTGTAGGTGAGTGCTAGCTCACAGAATGACTGTCTTTATATAAAAACAAGCCATTGTTAACTGTTGACTGGGGGGAAAACAGGAGAGAGGTGACTTGTTTCTGGGAATTTCCCATGGGCCCCAGGTATGTCTGCTATGTATACAGGTGAGACACTCTGTTACAGTGTAAATATTTTAGCCTTTCAGCACCCTTCATTCACAAATGTGTAATGCCTATCTGGGACTAAAATGTCATAGATTCAAATTGTTTTATAACACATACAATCCCTTCTGATACTGAAATAAAAGTGAGATTAAACATTCGATAAACTCAGGACAAATTGTTTTGTTCTATTTTGAGTTAGTTTTTATTTAACTTTAAAATAAGTGTACTTCAGTGGGTAGTGTGCTCTTTTCACAATCATAATGACCTTGTTCGATCCCCAGTACCCATGTAAAAATGCCAGGTGTGGTGGCACATGCCTGTTGTCCTAGTGCTGGGGAGGCAAAAACAAGAGGATCCCTGGCACTTGCCAGTCGCCTCATTTGTCCTCTCTGGTGAGCTCCAGGTTCAGTTAGAAGCCCTGTGTCTGAAAAGGTGGATGGTGTTCCCAAGGAACAACACTGCAGCTTGTCCTCTGGCTTCTCCATACATGCCCACACACATGCAAACATATACACATATGATAAATTTGTGTGTTTATTTCATTTCATCTGAAAGCTGAAGTTTAGTGTATAAAAATGTTAAATGTTTTAAAACCATCAATCAGCTCTTGTGCCAACTGGAATTTTTCTTTGCGAAAGATGGTATATTTTCTCAAGACTCTGAGATAAGACAGCGGAGTTGTAGTTTTCGTTTTCTTGAGTCTGGTGCTGATAGTCTCTGAAGTATCTAGGCTTGTCTTCTCTGACATTAAAAATTCTTGGCCATTTGGCTGTTGAGATAACCCCAGATCAGAGTCCATCAGATAAGAGAGATGGAATTTCAAAAAAAAAAATGTATAATGTTGACATCCAAGCTCTTTGAGTTTTAAAACTAGGTTTTCTGCTGGGCGTGGTGGTGCACGCCTTTAATCCCAGCACTCAGGAGGCAGAGGTAGGAGGATCGCAGGGAGTTCAAGGCCACCCTGACTACAGAGTGAATTCCAGGTCAGCCTGGACTAGAGCGAGACCCTACCTCGAAAAACAAAAAACAAAAACAAAAAAACCTGGGTTTTCTGTCAGCCCATCTTGTCAATCTATTCTCTCTGGCCAGGAGGGCAGACAGTCTCTATGCACAGTTGGCAGCTATCTTTTGCAGTGTGGCAAAAGTCTGGCAGAGGAAAACAGCATCTGGTAAATTCAGATCCCGTGCCACTGGTGGTGTGCAAATGCTGGCCTGATGGACTAACTGTTGGTGAAGAGGAGATAACCAAGACCACCACGTTTTCCAGGAACCTGGCAGCTGAGAAAAGAGGGCACAATTGAGCCCCATCAGCCTCAGTGAGAAGCATCCTCACCATTCAGAGCCCAAATGGCTCTGCCAGACAGATGGGCTGTGTGAGCCACCACTGAATCCAACTATGGACAAGAAAAAAGAGCCACTCTGTTCCCCTGGGTCTGCTGGGCCTTCCTGAATTTTCAGGAGTGGGCTGATGTGGGACGTGAGGTGAAAGTATCATTAGCACAACTCAGTTCACATAGGCATTTATGTTTGGCCACTGCACTGATAATTTTGATCAGCCTTTCTTTTCTTTCTTTTTTTTTTTTGCTGCGTCTCATACTTAATATTTACAAAGATCAGTTTCCATTGCATTTTCATTAATTCTTCCCTCGAGGTTTATTGAGTGACCAACTGATAGGAGACCTGGAGGATGAAACAGTCCATGAGACCCAGTCTGTCCCGAAGATGTGAGGGTCTAGCTGAAGACACAAACACATGAAGAACACCAAAAAGTAGAAAATACAGTATGCCATATCTAATCCAAACCAGAAAGTCCCTCATAACCCTGCCCATTCCTGACTGCCCACTTGTAGATTTCTTCATTAATGGTGGAGAGGGAGTTTCGGCAGCTCCAGATCAGTGAGCACTTGGGGGACCAGTGCTTCTAGAACAAGGTCACTTGTCTAACTGTACACTTCACTTTCCCAATAAAGACTTTGCTGAGAGTTGAAATACGTTACAGTCCTAAGTACAAGTCAGCACCATGAGGTGACAGAGACAAGACGATCCTTCTCTGCACAAGAGAAGCTTGTTGCACACAAGCTCCAGGGACAGAGTAGATGATCTGTCCCATTAGAGGGGGACAGGATGGAAGGGTGGGTGGTATGGGGAGAAGAAAGACTCTGTGAGGATCCAGACAGGACCTTAAGGGTCGGGGGTGGGGATAGGGCATATTCCTGGCTTCTGTCATGGCAATTCAACCCTGGAGGTGGGTAATATTTAGGAATTTGTACCAAGTATCTAATGGAGCCTCTGCCCTTCCCCTGAAAGAAAACTCACAGCACAGGTATAGATGGTTCAGCTGTAACGGCTCCCTAGGGAAAGTGCCTCCAGCTCAGGCATGTGGACATCAGGGTGGATCCCCAGAACCCACATGGTGATGTAACCAGCCTGCCAGGAAGGATAATATCCCAGAGTCTTCTGCCGTTTCCTTTGGCTATCACACTATCGAAACAATAAATCCCAAGAAGCTGGAATTTCCCCAGGAATCTCCAGCTGTGAGAAAGAAAAGGCCAAATCCTGGTGCCAGTCAGAGGGGAACTAGTTTCTCCTGAAAAGGTATTTCACATGGTGCTGGCAACTTGCCAGCCTACCTTAAGAGAGACTGGATCCCAGACCATGATGGGCAGGACCCCAACTTGACCAGGACTGCTTAGCTCTTCATACTTCTGGCTCTCTACTTACACCTCAAGCTCATCTCAGAACCCCTAAGATGGACTGAGAGGACCACTGAATGTCTGCCTCTTGCCAATGTAGCCACATTGAATAAATCTCCTTTTCTGCTTTTCATTGTTAATTTGGCTTTTAAATTGGCTTGTCAAGGATGGCCAGCCAAGTCTGGTGTATGTGGACTGTCAGGGCGCAGGCTGTGACTCTGCTAACAGGAGAATACATCTATAATCCCAGTGCTTGAGGAGGGAAGATGGGAATCCCTAGGGCTGGTTGGCTGATTAGCCTAGCCAAATCGGGAAGAAAAAACAAGGTGGAGGCACTCAATTTCAACCTCTGGCCTCCTCACACATGCACCCACATTTGCACACACACACACACACACACACACACACACACACACACACATGTGCCCACATCACATACAAAAACACATGTAAAATAAACGAGGTAGATTATTGTTGAAAATCACTGCACTGTTAGTTCCCTTCATGTGGATCATCCCAAAGATTGTCCCCAGCTCTGCTCAATTGCATGTAGATCTCAGGTGTGCTGCCTGGGAAACCTGGTCCATGGCTTGAAAGGGAAGACTTCTGAGCTATGCTCCAGGCTCTAGGAAGCTATTTTCTCCTTCTGAATTTCTATTCTCATGAAAAGTCAGATTATGAAACTTCTGCGGAATATTTCAGTGATCAGGAGGCATAGCTCAGGGTTCTGCTCTCTCTCTCTCTCTCTCTCTCTCTCTCTCTCTCTCTCTCTCTGTGTGTGTGTGTGTGTGTGTGTGTAACTTTTCTTGTCACTGTCACTAGGCAAGAAGCAACTTAAAGGAGAAAGGATTTCTTTGACTCATGGGTTAAGGGTACAGTGTACCACAGAGGAGAAGGTATAGTGGTGGAACATGAGGCTGCTTGGTCACATGTCTGTAGACACGAGAAAGGACAAGAAACAGGGCCACAAGCCTCAAGGCCCATCGGCCAGCAACCCACTTCCTTCAGCTAGGCTCTACTTCCTAGTTTCCATCACCTCCCCAAACACTGCCACCAGCTGGAGACCAAGTGTTCAAATACAACACATCACATCCAAACCTTCTTTAGTCCTAATCTTTAAAAGTGTTATTTTAGATAGTCTATATGGGCAGGCAGATACAAACTTAGTTTATGTCCAAGCCCCTAAACAGCATCACTTCACTGTGAACTTCCCGTCCACAAACACAATGGAAAGTCAATGGGTCTGCTGTACTCTGACTTCGTGATAATCTCATCAAAGACATTTCCACCATGAAAGTTCCTGTAAACACTGCTAAGGGAATCTGTAAAGAATGAAAGGTGTGAGGGCCATGCTGGGTAGGGTTCTGTTCTAGCTTCCTGTGTGTACTGTGTTTGTGTACAACTCATTTGTTCTTGACTACTTCTCACATGAGACAGGAGACACAGATCCCTGCTTTGACAGAGGGAGAGTAAGCATCCTAACATCCCCATTGGCTATAAGGCTGGACATGATCCAGGAACACGGCTTCTGCCCCACAACCTGTGTTTGCTTGACCTTCATGCTGGGACAATGCCTTTCCACACAATAAGGCTATGGGGTCAGCACGGATGATGGTTTCCTTTGATACTGAAGAGAAGATCGATTTAACTAGGGTGTCAGAGGGGATAAGATGATCATATTCCCGCCAGTCAGATGTGAGAGCTCACTTGATGGAATGCTATAAAATTATTCTTTATGGAACAAGGTGAATGCTTTACCATTATAAAATCATGAATGGGTATAATTTCCTTTAATGACTAAAACTAAGATTTTTTTTCAAGTCAGCTACAAGTAAGGTTTTTGTTGTTGTTGTTGTTTGGTTGTGGAGGGGTTGTTTTTGTATTTATTCCAACTTGTCACTTTAGATGATCCTGAAGAATTATTATTGTAAAAGGCAAAGCATGAAATCCAATAAGAAAGTGTATAATTTCTTCTTTCATCTAACTTTGAAATGAAGAGAGAAAAAGCTCTGTACTAGTCACTGATCTCTTATACAGGTCTTTTTTTGTAGTTTTGTCATTTTTAAAAAATATTTTATTTATTCATTTTCAAGGAGAGAGAGAGAGAGAGAGAGAGAGAGAGAGAGAGAGAGAGAGAGAGAGAGAGAAAGCATCAGAGCCACCACCTTGTGGGTCTGGCTTATGTGGGTCCTGGGAAATTGAACCCAGGGCCTTAGGCACTGGAGGCAAGTGCCTTAACTGCTGAGCCATCTCTCCAGCCCTCATACAGGTTTTATAATCTGGACATAAGTACTTTGCTTTCTTAAAGAAGTGTAGTAGGGCTGGAAGTATATTTCATATGAGGATCTCTTAAATATATTTAAATTTTTCCCTAAACACAGACACACCGGATGAATAGCATCCCACACGAGGAACCCTATGGGGACACTGCCTGTGTGGAACTCCTATTTACCATGTGCAAAAGATTAGGTAAGCCCAAGTGTCACTTACCCTGTGGTAAGAGTTGTTTATAGCACAACCTATTAGCATTGAAGTTAAGAAAAAAATGTATGTACAACACTTAGTTTAGTTATTAAAACATGGCAGATGTCAATGTATGTTTAATTCTGTAATTAAGGAGTTAACCTTAAGCTCACTAATGGATAGCAAAATGTCTTCTACTATAGTATCATTAAAATATATAAGACTAGGGATATTGCTCAATAGTAGAGCATTTACCTTGCATATATTAGGTCCAAGATTGAATCCCCAGTACTTTTAAAAATATATGTATATACATACATATACATGTACATACAGAAATGGGGAGAGAGAGCATTGATCTGTAGACTAATCCCAAAGATAAATTCTGGCCTTATTTTCTAATCTCCTTTTCTGACCTAGAGACCACAATAAAATGAACACAGGGATTAAAGCAGACTTCTAGGAACCATTTACGTTTTCGTTGTTCTTGCCTTCTCCCCTCATGTCTAACCAGCCTCTAAGTCCATCTAAAATCCCAAGCCTCCTCCAAGCTTTTGATCAACTTGAAGTTCAATCCTTTCCATTTCAACTGGATTAGTGCTTAGGTTAAACTTTTAAATTACAGAAACTAACAGGGTCTTCATGGAGCATGAGTGTTTTGGAGTTTTGTTTTGCTTTCTTTCCTTTTGGAATTTCAGAGAGTCCTTGGAACAAGATAGCTTTCTGAAATTTGTGAGAAAAAATAAGAAAGTTAATGAAAGCAAAATATTCCTATCAAAAATGATGTGAATTGAATGTGTTGACTGAGTTTCTTTAGGATGTATTCATATATCTAAATATCACATCTGAGTTCCAAGCCAGCCTGGATACATATAGTGAAAACCTGTCTCAGAGAAGGGCTCATCTGTGCAATAGTGGTGCTAAACCTAAGTGGGTAGTCGATGGCTTACTGTTTGGCTAAGAAATCTGCTCAGTGGTAAGGAACCCTTAACTGGAACTGGGATCCATGGCAAAATCTTATGGGGACCAAGAACCCCGGCTCCAAGAGGAAATTCCCACTACCAGAGATCTGTAGAGAGGCTGCACCCCATTAGAATCTAACCAAAATAGTAAGGTTTGTATCATTTTACCTATACTGATCTCACTCAGATGGAGATTCTGTTTGTATTTTTCAGAAGGCAGTGAGAACCGTGGACAACCCAATTCTACTAATAAGACATGAGATGATGGATGACATCCTGGCAGAAGATGAACCACCCTAACCTATCATACAGGGCCCAAACGAAACCAATGAGAAAGTGGAGAGATAAACAAGAGACCTATCACCACAGCAAGTCAGATAACCCATGAATGGTCAATGGAGACAGACACCAAGGATACCCAACACAATCCAAAACAGAAGTCCAGAGACACTAAAGATCACAAAAATAAAGCAGCCTTAATACTCACCCACCATGACTCAGGGAACTGAGCGGAAGAGGGGGAGGAAAGATTGTAAGAACCATGGTGGGGGAGAATATCTAAAGTCACGGCCCCCCCTCAGCAACAACACACAAAGGAGGGGAAAAAACCTGGCTACCTCAGGTGCAATTCATAAACCCTTATCCCATGGACTGATACAGTATGCCCACCGAGGAGGGCCCCCAGTTGGTTGAGGACAGAGAGGAGGGAAATGGGGGTACCACCACAGATTTGCCCATACAATGTATCTAATTATTGACAATAAAGATGTTTAATAAAATCTGAATGAACAAAAGCAAAAAAATACAAATAAAATTGCATCCCATAAATATTCATATTTATTTGCCAATTGAAAAGGTGACATGGGAATAAATTAAAACTTAATATACAGTCCAAAACTTCCATATTTTTGACATATTTATGTAAAGCATTGTCTTTTCATAAGAGCCTGATGTTTTACAATGAGGAAATGGAATACCCTAGAAAACATTTTCCTGACAAGGACCTTTTACATAAATAAATATATTGTCTTTTTCCTGTCTCTCTCCACAAGAACTAAACAAAGGACACTGAGAAAGGAAATGATGTCAGGACTAGTAATAAATTCACATTGCACTGCTGTGGAGGAAACACAGCAGCAAGACATAGCTTTCCAGACTCTGCAGCATGCATGGGAATTCCAGGATGGTCCATCATGAAGCTGAACTTAGGGCTCATGGTACCACCACGTGGGCCTGGGTTGATTCTATGTGCACTTCTCCTGTATTCATGTGCTTCCACAAAGACAAATAACAATTCCAAAGAAAAGGACAAAAGACAGCCATTGGAAAATTACACTTGGAACTTTGACTATATAATACTCCGTTTTAATTACATCTTGAAGTTTGACTACCGTTCCAGTCTTTTCACGTCTTTCTATTCTGGGAAAGGCTACTTCAGCAGAGTTTACAGACAACTGTGAGAGGGAAGAAAAGACCATTTGTCAATTTAATAATGCTGAATAAAAACTTGGCAGAACATCCAGAGCATGACTATAAAATAATATAAAATACTAATGTAAAATATGTGCAGGAAGAGCTCAAATATGTCAGTGGTGAGTTTACAGTGTTACAGTTTGATGTGTTACAAATTACTCTTACTTTCAAGAAAGTGAATTCTCCCATGAATGTTTTTATTGCTGAATGACAATATGACTAAATGACCTTCTTTGATATTCAATAAAAAGTCCAATCTCTTTTAGGTCTTTAAGTTAGTATTTTGAATCTTCACCATAATAACTGTGCTTTGAAGAGTAACTAATCACAACAATAGTAGGTTGTGTGCATTTGCCATTGAATCTTTAGCTTATTAATGGGGCATTGTTATTAAGGGATTTCCGTGGCATTTGAATTCATATACTTAAATCCTTTCATATAAATTCCACAACAAAGCAGATCTGATCCTGGAAGTCACAACTGTCTTTCAGGTAAGTAAGACAATGAAGTCCCATGAAAAGAGTTTTTATTTTATTTTATTTTTTAACAGAGCGACAGAAGTGAGAAAGTTGGGGTCTTCTAGCTCAAGACAGATCCACAGTGTTCCAAGAGGTGTTGTGATGGTGTTTTCATGTAAGAATTCCATTCTGTGTATGTGTGTCTGTGTGTGTGCTCACACATACATGCACACACACAGACACAGACACACACACACACACACACACACACACACACACACACACACACACACACGAAGGTGAAAGGGCAACCTCAAGTGTTATTTCTCGGGAACTTTGTTAGCTTTTTATTGAGACAAGGACTCTCATTGGCCTGGATCTCACCTTGGACAGCTAAGCTAGAGTGGTTGTTGGTTGGCCGATGAGCCCCAAATCTCCCGCTTTCCAGTGCTGTGATTATACCCGTGTGCCATAATGCCTGGCTTGATTTTTACATGGGCACTGGGATCACACACAGGTCTTTGGGCTTGTAGGGCAGGCACTTTATCAAATGAGCGTCTCCTGAGTCAATTCTTTTCACTGCTTGTGACAGCTGCATGGAGGACTCTCTGCCCCATCAGACCTTCAGGACTCAGGAAGTAGTAGAGGGCAGACAATATTCTCTCTTCAAGGACTGCCATGTGCTTGCTTCAACAGGCCTGCCTTCGTCTGACAGGACTTCAAACAACCAGAGCTTAAGACAAAAATAGAACCCCAATCCTGGCAATTCCTCACTTGTCTTTGTTCTCTGTAGCTAAAACATTCCAGGGAACAAAACAATGCCAGCAATAACCATGCATGTGAAGTCATTATTCTATATCATCAGCCAAGTGGGTTTAATCTATACAATGGATGAATGAGCAGGCAAAAAGGAAAAAAGAAAGAAGAGAGCTTGGACCATGAGATTTGGACATAAGTGGTCATGTGTGAAAGGCTGGATCTCAAGGATGTCAACTTCATCAATGACCTTACCTATTGATGAATTCGGGGGTGGAAGCTACTTGAAGGAAGCGTTCCACTGGGGTATGCTTTTGAAGGGTATTTCTTGTTCCTGGCTGTTTCCTTCCTCGCATTCTCCCACTTCCAGACATTCTGCCTCCCCTCAGGCCCCAAAGCAGGGAAGTAAAGTGACCTTGGACAGAAACTTCTGAAACCATGAGTCAAAGTAGGTCTTCCCTCCTTCATGGTGTTTTCTGACATTTGGCAGTGAAACTGACTGGCACAGACTATGTTCTGTTTTGAGAATGAATTCAATACATTTTCTATTAAACTCCCTGTCTCTGTTCTCCCTATAGTTCTGCTAAATAAAGGTATAATTGTTTAATTGTAACCTACATAGAGAAGAAATAAATGATTCAAATAATAAGTTAATTCCCCATCTAGTAATGACAATTAAATTTCAAACTAGAAAACTAAACTAAAACATATCTCACATAGCATTAAAAGGCAAGAAGAGACAAAGAGATGAAACCTAAGTAAAGTTCTCTGAGGCAAGTATTTGGGGAAGTCAAAGGCAAGTGTGTTGTGCCATAGACTTCATCCTCTGAGTATCAGCACTGACTTAATTAGTTTTATTTTTCATAGGAATCAGCTATCATGTTTCCATGGCAAGCCAGCCACCTGAGTCCTTAAGATACAATTAGTGCATCTGAGCTTTCAGAGACTGCTTATCTCCAGAGATTATGACATTGATGTGTAAAATATTAAAGATTAGCTCATCCAGAATACTTATGTTTCCTCCAAGCTACTTAGAAAAATCCCTTACACTATATAAAATGACATTTCAAAAATCTAGCATAGAAACCTAAGTTACCACTTAATTTGGTCACTATATCAAGAAAGGAAAAAATGAAGGAAGTGAGGGAAGGAAAGAAAAAGAGAAAAATAAAAAGGGAACAAAAGGAAGAAGGAGAGGAGAGGGAATTATATAATCCCACAACTCAAGATTCTATCCGAGTATGGAGTCTGATGTTCTGAACCTACTGTGATTGGCCAGCCCTGAGATCTGAACCCCCCAGGCACACCTGTTAGGCAGTGAGAGACAATAATCTCCAGTGTGAGCATTAATTACTACAGCACATAGAAATTGCCCAAGCTGCTGCTACCTTGGCTACATTGTAGCCCCGCAAAACACATTTTCATTTTTCTTGCTTTTCTCAGCTACAGAGATCCTGCCCAAGGCTGAAGGTCCTCCAGAGCTACGTTAGGATGCAAAGCTTCAGTAATTTACTGGCAGTCACATGAACTAAGGCAGCTCAATATTTTGTTCAAGTCAAATTAGCATTATAATTTGAAACAAAGAGCCATGATCAATGGGGAGAGAGAGGAGGGGAGAAGGTCAATCTAAACAAAGATACCCAGGAAACCAGCAGTAAGGCTGCCTTTGAGAAGGAAGAACGAGGCACAGGGGAAAAATGAACGCATTTTCATTTCATTGTCCTTTGTTGTTTATTGTGGTAATGTTGGCACACATTTTATTATCATTATTGCATTTAGTGCTTTAAAATAAATATTGAAGATAAATATATTTACATATATCAGTACTTTATATCCAAGCAATTAGATCTTCCACAATTTTGGAAAAATTGTAGGGAATCACCTGAGAATACCAAGTTTGCCAAAGGCATTCTTCACACTCATTTAAATTAATCAAAGTATTCCTTCAGCTGCAGGTGGCCTAGAGGGTCAGGGTTCAGGGTCACCAGGAAAGAGCCATGCACTCAGAATGAAACAATCCAGGCAGACAAGGGCTGGCTTGGGATTTGTTCAACAGCTGGGGGACTTTTGACTTCTTCGGCAAGAAATGGCAACACTGAAATGTTTCCAACCATGGCGACATTGCCCAGGTAAGAACTAGTGGTGGAATGATGGCAGGATTCATGTGGGGACCAAGCCAAGAACGAGAGGCATGGTAAGTGCTGGCAGGGTGCCCATATTTGGGCCACAGAAGGGGTGCTGGCCTCATGCCTCTCCCCTCCTACATGTTCCACCCTTGGGATTAGTGCTCACATCTGGGAGGGAAAGGCAGTTCTGGCATTTTTCTTGATTAGCTGCAGAGAAGAGGTGGTTCCAAGGCAATTGGCGCTGTGAGTGGCCCAGACCCCATCATGCTGAGACCTGTGAAGCTGCTCCTTCGTGACCTTTGGGAGACTCTGTTTTCAGTATTGACACCTAGATTTGTTTCAAGTAAGGGTGATTCCCCCGCCCACCTTGAAAGTAGGCTCTTATATAACGAAATGTTGTATAGTAGCTTCGGGAGACATTACAGTGCCTTCAGTGTGTGTGTGTGTGTGTGTGTGTGTGTGTGTGTGTGTGTGTGTGTGTGTGTGTGTGTGTGTGTGTTTAGGCCAGAGGACAGCCTCAAGTGTCCTTTACTCAGGGGACCATCTGTCATTTTTGAGATAGGGTCACTCCTTGGCTTGAAGGCCACCCAATTAGGCTAGCTAGATTTGCTGGACAGCAAGCTCCAGAGGCCTGTCTGCCTCCCTGGCTCTGGGATTCCAAGCTTACTCTGCCATGCCTAGATTCTTTACATGGGTCCTTGGACCTAACACATGTTCTCCTGACAAGTGTCTTCTCAACCCTGGTGATTCCTCACCTGAATAGTTCTTTTCACCTTCAAAAATCTGAGAGTTCCTTGTGAAATTCCTTGGAGGTCCTTGGCCAACTCACATTCTAAACAGTGGCTTTCAGTTGAATGAGGCTCCGGAAGTGCTCATTGCTAGTTTGCCAAGTGTCAAACATCACAAGGGCTTTCCAATAAGCTCTTAAGGGATCATTCAGTATTTGCTTTAATTAGAAAGATACCTTGCTGTTTAATGGGGCCTTTTTAAACCACTGAAGCAGAGTGAGAGTGAATGACCCCATTTACTTGGAGAAATAAAGTTAACTGTGCCACAGATGTTCCATAAAGTAACATGGAACTTCAAATGGGAAGTGAGGGGGAAAAAAAGAGAAATTTGCACCTCAGGAAACTGTGTGTAGCTGTTTTCTGTTGTGGTTGTTTCGTTTTAACCAAGACCTGCCAAGTCTTCAAAGAAGACAAAAGAAATCTATTTTCACAAAAGAATATCCATGAGAATATTCATTTTACTCTGCTGGAGATAGGTTACATTGCACAAGAATTTAACCAATTTTCAATTTTGAATAATCAAAAAGGCCTTTGCATTCTGATTTAGATTATAGGTTCTTTAATTACGAGAGGAAACTTCTGTTAATGTCCTATCTCAAATGTGCTTTTTTTTTTTTGTGCCGGTTTTAAAGTACAGGCTATGAAAAAAAGAAATATAAGGTCACTTTAAGAAAGAAGTAAGCTGACGCCAAAATGTTCTGGAAAGGAATAGGAATAAAACAGCAGAAGTCTGCAGAGCTCTTTTTCCCAAAGTGCATTAGTCTATGTTAACTTTTCTGCCACTTAGTTGGTTTAAAAGACAAGAATCTGTTGGAACAGTGGGGAAGTTAGGGAAAATAAGCAGGGTACCAGAAGAGACATTTGGGAAGGTTTAGGAAAATCTGGATGAGGAGGGTTCCCTGCTCAAAAGACTTATCCACGTAGGTGGGCACTTCTCTCCTACCTCCAGCCCCCTGGAGACAAGAGCTGGGCATGGTGAGCGAGTGGGAGCTCTGCAGTTCCAAAGGCATAAGGAGGCAGTTGAAGTCTTGTTGCTGCTCAGTGAGTAGTGTCAAGTACTAAGCCTTCTGGAAGAATCCATTGTACTCTGGATATGGCCCATCCAACACCACCTCACTTTTCTTGCAAGTGCTGATATTGTTTTTATGTCACTTTTTAAGCAGCCCTCCTCTAGGTTGTGTGTTAATGGACTCATGCCATTGTTGAAACCATGAACGCCCAGAGCAACTGAACACTTATCCTAAGTGAAAGTTTATCATTTATATATTTGGTGTGTTATTTGTGATGGAGATTGGTAAAATAAAATGCATGAGCAAAGAGTGAAGAGAAATCAGATGGTCACATCCATTACCATCATTTAATAGATGGAAAACAGTTCCCACAAGTTTCTAAACTATTCTCGTGGATATTCGTTTCTAAGCTGTGAAGAAACCAACAGAATTCCTGGAGAAAGAGCTACCATGCTGCTATTCTCTCTCCTGTGGGACTTTTTTAAAACAAAGAGGGAAAGTTTAAAAAAAAATCTCATTTTTTAGTCATTGAATTTAATTTTAAGTAAACTTGTCGAATAAAAATATTAATATTAAAATTATAAAATTAATAATAAAAATATTAATATTAAAACAGTCTTTTTAGACAAATAATTGGGTTATTTTGGGTTCCTATTAAGTGGAATTGATTTTAATAAAGCAAAATAATATAAAATTGCAATTTCAAAATAATGATATGCAAATGCTCATATAGGATACAAAAAGACCAATAATTTTAGTTTTCCTTCAAAGTTACAAATACAACCAAAAAGCTAGAAAAGACACAATCTTTTTTTTGTCATTTACTGTCTATCCCTATCTTTCTGTATACTCTTCATATTTCAATAACTGATTTTTTATGGACAGAATAAAAGATAATTTAGTCCTTGGCATAGCATAGTAAAACAAGAATCTTTTTTGATAACCTAGAAAATCTTCTCTTAGCTTCTCAAATTCTCATGGATAATGCTCTGTAGGATTGCTGTTAAATATATAGAGAAATCCTCATCAAATGTCTTTCATATGTGACCCAGTAATTTCAAGGGCATGCCATGGTTTCTTGTGCAGTGACTAATCCTAAAAGCTCTTGGAATGATCATGATTCTTGACATCAAAGACCTCTGGACCTCTGGTCTCCTGAAGTCAAAGAGCAGGAGGAGAAGACCTGGAGCTAGCCACACGTTTACTGAAGTGGTGGGGTGATACCAAAATGTATCTCACGGAACCCCAATTATAGGAGTAATTGGTGTTGCTTTTTAGCCAGACTTCCAGTCAATACAGCAGACACATCGGCCTTTTCCTATTGAAGTTAAATTACTCATTGTTGCAAATTTCTCAAGAATTTGAACGATTATGACCTTGTGGCCACCCCAGGGGTCCTTTGGCAGAGTGAACTTCATCACTGGAGACAGACACCAATGACACCCAACACAACCCAAAGCAGAAGTCCAGAGACACTTAAGATTACAACAGTAAAGCAGACTTAAAACTCACCCACTATGACTCAGGGAACTGAGTGGAAGAGGGGGGCAGAAAGATTGTAAGAGCCATGGTGGGGGAGAACTCCCAGAGACATTGCCTCCCCTCAGCAGCAATGCACAAAGAAGACAATAAAACTGGCTACCTCTTGTGCAATTCGTAACCCCCTACCCTATGGACTGATCCAGTATGACCACTAAGGAGGGCCCTCATGGGGTTTGGGATAGGGAGGAGGGAAATGGGGTTACCATCACACAATTTGCTCATACAATGTACATAATTATTGACAATAAAGATGTTTTTAAAAAATAAATAAAAGACTGATAATTACAATAAACTCACTCCAGCTCAGTTTAACAAGCTAATATACTACAGCTGTATATAAAATTCAGACTTCTAAAAAGGTAGGAATGATGATCTATCCCAACAGGCGCTCTTTTTTTGGGTAATAGACAATGAAGTGAGTTGATGCAGGCAGTATACATGCCAATATGTATATATTTACCAATGTGATATGAATGGCACTGTTAACAATAATGCTGAGATATTTTCATGAATGGGTAAAGTTTTATACAATTAGGGGTTCTACCAGGAGGATATGTCTTTAAGTGTAAGTACTCTCAAAAACTCAATGCATGACCTTGACTGAGGTGGAGGAGCCGGTGAAGACCAAATACCCAAGTAGCTAATACAGAATGTTTACCTGTATGGTGAGTAAGAAGGGAGATGAGCATTTTATTAAAATAGTGAAAATAATCATGATGATAAAAAGTACACAGAAAAACTTACAGGACCAATTTCACATTGCTTTAGGACCTTTGAGAAAGATGGCTACTGGATTTGTGAGTGAAATCTTTTTGGCTGACATTTACTAGGCAAAGCTTCCCTGAGATAGAAAATCTATAAGGTTTAATCACACAGTGGCCTGAAAGTCAGTGTACCAGGGTTTCCCTTGTTGTTTGGTGTGGCATGAATCACACACACACACACACACACACACACACACACACACACACACACACACACACACAAAATGGGCCACTTAGCTGTTTTCCTTAACTACCCTACACACATGATACTGTGTTGGTGTGAGATTCAGAGAGCTCTTTTTCCTGGCCACTCCTCACAGATGAAAGTTAATTTTAGTTAACTTTTAAATTCATTTTAATTAATAATAGCATGTTCCTCATTAAAAGAACAGTGAACAAGAGGTTAGAGACTAATTGCTCAATTTTCTGATTTGGGTTTATTCCCATCAAGCATGTTCTCTCTCTCTCTCTCTCTCTCTCTCTCTCTCTCTCTCTCTCTCTCTCTCTCTCTCTCAATTCTACTAGACATTGGGCAATTCAGTGTGAAGAGACCTCATAGTAAAAGGACAATAACAACTTTTTTAAATTAATTTTTTAGGTTAGCAGAAAAGTAGTGGGTTTCCTCATAGCATCTTCACAATGCACCACTACACATTTTTTTTTAGTCATTTTCCTCTTCCGCTGTCCCAACTCTGTCTCTGTCCCCCTCTGGCTGGGTCCCTCTCCCCTGCTTAATCTCTCCTTCTTTTCTTATTACGTGTTGCATTTCCTTCTCTATGCTCCTCCCTTTAGACTTCTTCCTCCCCTCTCAGGATCCCCTTTCTAGTTTCATGACCTACAAACACACACACACACACACACACACACACACACACACACACAGAGAGAGAGAGAGAGAGAGAGAGAGAAAGAGAGAGTGAGAGAGAGTTTTAAATCCAAGTTCTACACATAAGATAAAACAGTAGTATTTGTGTTTTTTTTGAGTCTGACATATTCTAATTAACATAATGATTTCCAGTTCCACCCATCATTTTAAAAGATTATTTTTTACTGCTATGTATCCATTGTACATTGTGATGAGTCTCACCAAGATAGTTCAAGCATATCACATACTTTGACCACATTCACTCAGCCTCCTCCTCTTCCCCCTCCCATGAATTCCCTTTCCCTCTGCCCCTGGCTTCCTTCTGCTTTCATGGGTCTATGCAGAAACTAAGGGCCACAAAGGATAAAAGCAGGCTACATATGTCCTTCTGAGTCTGGCTTCCTTCACTTTTTGTTACTATTTATTAAATTTTGAGACAAGAGCTTGCTATGCAAGCCAAGGTGGCTCCAAGTCCAGGTCCTCCTCATCCTGCCTCAGCATATGAAGCACTAGAATCACAGATGTAGCTTTGAGATGCAATAGGCCAGCTTCTGAATTGACCATAATAACCAAGGGCAATTTTCCTCACAATGTTTTGTTTCAATGCCAGGCAACCCTGCATCAAAAGGCTTACCCTAAGAGACCATGAGTCCAACATAGCCCCAACTATGCAGCAAGGGCCAGTGGAGGAAGGAGGGGCACGTGACTTCTTCCTGTTTGTGTGACACAGATGGGCCACTTTGTGTGCAGTGGAAGTGATGCTTTCCCATGGTCTGTCTGTGGGTACTGTGTAAGCTTTTATTTCAAGAATGTTTTCTCGGGGCTGGGGAGATGGCTCAGTGGGTAAGAGTATTGGCTGCATATTCCTGTAACCCTGGGGTGCTTGAGGGTGGGGTGGGGGCTTGGGAGGGGTTGGAGGCAGAACCAGTAAGATCTCTGCAGCTTGCTGGTCAGATAATCTGAAAAAAAATAGTTGCTCTCCATTCAGTGAGAGACTGTCAGTCTGTCTCAAGAAAACAATGTAGAAGACTGATAGAGACACTTGACATTCTCCACTGGCAGACAGACAGAAAGACAGACAGACAGACACACACACACACACACACACACACACACACACACACACACACATTGACTTAAAAAAATGTTCCTTGGATAACCTCAATGCAGTGCCCTCTTTAGTGGGTCAAAATAATGAAACCAAATTCTGTCTTCCTACCTCTTTTTCTCTGCTGTTTTGAGAAAGGAGAGAAGTGAATGAAGGAGAGAGCCAAGCATAAAAACTTTCCACAATTCAGAGAGCAGTTAGGAGGTTCTATTTTAATTTGTTTGCCAAACTCTGATCTTCTTGCCTCTCTGCTGGCTTCAGTGGTCAGGAGTCAGGGATAGGAAATGTGAGAAACAAACAGGAAATCTTCAAGATGCAGCCCTGAATTCCTTTCCATGCCACATGCTTACAAACATGTCATGTTCCTTGATAAGATAAGGTGTAGATGAGCACCAGTTTCCAAGTTTACCATTGTGTGCCTGGAGGGGATGGTGCCAGGGTAGCACCCACACAGTACAGGTGGGGTGCTGTGAGATGAGAGATGGTGGACTGCCACAGTGAGTTTCTGAAGAAGCCTTAACTCTGCCAACTCACATAGATGCATTTTGAAGTCAGATAGACATTCAGGATTAGAATTTATTAGGAAAATGCAAGTTGGCTTAAAAGGTTGTAACCCAAGCCAAAAGATCCTGAAATGTACCATTCCATTTGTTTCCTGTCGTTCCTGCTGGGATGTGTTAGGGGATTTGGCTCTAGAAGCCAGTGTGGTAATAAAGGACAGCTTTGTTGAATGTCAGCTGTTCCTCCATGCTGGGCAGATCACAGCCTTTGTGAGGAGCTTCATTATTCCCTTCCCTCAGGCTCCTCCAACCAGGAGCCAGAGCAGGAGGTAAAAACACATGCTTAAACCCTAACTCCTCCACCTCAGGGAGAGCTCTGCAGTAAAATCCTGTGGCAGTCTCTCTAGAGTGCTCCCAAGAGGGGCAGGCAGTGCCTCTTCCCTGAGAATTCCTTGCACTTCACCTGCAAGCACTCTGACTCTGCTCAGTAAGGCCTGTAGAGCATTTCACACTCAGCTAAAGCTCACCCAACACCCAGCATCTCTAGCACTCTTTGAGAAATTTTAATGTTTTTCCTTGAAACAATTATTGCACCATATGCCACCAAAGGACTACTGTCTGCTCAGTTAGTAAGATATCATTATTAGCGTCCCAGAGGGATTTCTGATGTCCCCTGTAGATCAAAGTGGAGAGGAAGATCCATAATCTTTCAACATCTTGGAGGCAGGCAGCTGGTAAAGAATGGTCTACATGATGGCCTTGGTCAGGAAGGGGAGGCAGCACTGAGAGAGAGGTATTTCAAGGACACAAAAAGAGAGAAATCGGACATCTCCCCTGCTGCTCAGTGGTTTGATGAGTAGTTTTATCTTCAAAGCCCATATTCAGCCATCATGAAATGGAAATGTGTTCTATGCCAGGCTGGGCCCTGCAATACTGGCCTGTGTCATGGAAAGCAGAGTGTCACTCTTCCAAAGTGTCGTTTTGGTATGTACGTATGTGTGTCTGTGTGGGTGTTCATGTGTGTGAGTGTGGACACATGCACCCTAGAACATGAGCAAAGATCAGAGGACATGTTTCTAGGGTTGGTCCTCACCTTTCACCTGATTTGCAGCAGGGTCTCTTGCTATTCAAAGCTCTGAACACCAGGCTAACTGGACCATTAGCTTCTGGGAAATGCTTTGTTGCCAACTCCTATCTCACCATCAGTGTGCAGCATTATGGAAGCCTGCCAGAGCTTCTGGATTTTGCATGGGTTCTGGGCTACATGAGTACCTAACTAGGTCCTCACACTTGCATGGCAAGTGCTTTATTCACTGAGCCATCTCCCCAGCCCTTCACTGATTTCTTTGAAGAATATAAACAATTGACTTCAATCCTTGAGGTTTTAAACCAGGAATAGAAAAAAAAATCTTTTCTTCATGCTTAATTTTTATCATTTGCATTTTGGCATGACATTTAATTGGGGCTTGAATTGGTTTTGTTAATTATTAGTCACTGCTTATTGGTTATGTTAAAAGATTGCGTGAACACTGTTGAAAAAGGTAGCATTCACCCTAGAGTCTTTTTAAGCATCCTAAAACTGGGGCCATGGCTTCTGTTTCCTTTGGGTTCCACATGGATCCTGGTACCCAGCTGTGATGGTTAAATTTTGTTGTCAACTTGACTCTAGTAATCTTGGGTGGGTCTCTGAGGTTGTTTATAGGAAGGCAACTCTCTCAGTAGGGGACTCAGAGGAGCTAGAAACAGACATGCCTTCCTGGGAGGGCAGTGCAGGAAGGAAATTGCAGAGATTCAGGAAGTCAACAAGTCTGGGGAAGGGTTGGAAGATCCTGCTTTAAGGCTATATAAAGGGGAAGGAAATCTCTCTCTGCCCTCCAGCCTCTTTGCTATTGCATGTGTGGTGCTGGTGATGTTCTCTCTCTCTCTCTCTCTCTCTCTCTCTCTCTTTCTCTCTCTCTCTCTCTCTCTGCTTGGACTGTGAAAAGGGGGGGGGGTCAGCTTCTTTCACCATTATGGAACTGCCCCTGGATCTTTAGCTACAATAAATCCTTTTCTCCCATAATTGTGCCTGGTATGGAGATTCATCCCAGTGGTGTATGGCTGACTACAACTCCAGTAAACCAACTGTCCACACTGATGAGTGCTTTTAAATGAGTAAGTGAAATAATGTTTATCATGATGTCCATCTAAAGACCAACAACTGGGACTGTAGAACATCTCCTGGGTCAAAGCTTTAATCTCAAACATGTTATCCTTTTGTAGTAACTATCACCAACCAAACACATCATAGAAAAAATCCAATCAGTTCTTTGGAAATGTAGAAAACATGTAACATATAAATGCTGTAGCTGTTTTCTCTCTGGAAATGGCTGTTCAGGTCAGTGGGTGTAAAAGGAAATACCGTGTCACTGTGGGACTTGGGTCTTTACTGTGAAGAGGTGATTCATAAGAGGAGCAATACAGAATATGAGCCTTCCTTTTGTATTCTCAAGAAAATGCCTTGAGAATGCCCATTGGAGCAGAAAAATTCATAGGAGGCAAGCTTCATAATTTCAATAACACAGAACATGTTTGTCTGTTGGCTTGTAATGACTCTGCAGATGTTACTTTGAATATTTGTGCTTTTACTAGATTTTAGCAAGTAGCATGTGTCTTTGGTCCAAATCCTGGATCTTTGGCCAGGCCAGCTGGAAATGGCTCCTGGAGATGCATCTTTATGTTTCCCCAAAGAGAACATAAGTTTTCTGTTGTATGGGCAGCAGACTCTTCCGTGAGCTAACTCACTACAGTAAGATTCTGAATAAATCTACTTGAGTGCTCTCCTGGGAAGGAGGGAGCTCAAGCAGAATTAAGTTGAAGGGCTGTTTCCTCTGCTAGCATGTGACTGATATTAGCCCATGTCTGACTGACTTTGTTGTTAGAGTCAAGTATGCCCACTCATAGACAGCGGGAAGCTGCATAAATGAAATGATATCTAATCGTCCAATGGAATGAGCTATTTTTATGGAATATGTCTGTTTTTATAATGTAATATAATAATATAGAGACAAAAACTTGATAGGAACTATTTATGTTTACAGAGGACACTGCTATCCTCCCCTAGATGCAAGGTTTGTCTTCCTCAATAAAAAAATAAAGTTCATATGTTGGTGTTATTTACACCTGTGTGTGTGTGTGTGTGTGTGTGTGTGTGTGTGTGTTATGCATGCATGTTTATGTGGGCTCATGTGCAAATGTGTGTGCTTGCATGTGGATGCCAGAGTTGACTTCAGGTTTCTTTCTCTATTGTTCTCCAATTTATTTTTTGAGACAAGTTCTCTCAGTTAAACTCAGAGCTCACTGATTTATTTAGCAAGTAGCTACCCAGCTTGCTCCAAGAATCCCTTGTCTCTCCTTCCCTAATGCCATGATTATAGTTGTCATACCCACTTGGCATTCACTTGTGTGCTGGGAGTCTGAGCCCAGGTACTCAAGCTGCAAACACTTGGTCCACTGACCCATCTCCCCCAGCCTACCCTCCCCCCCTTGGTTTTGTTTGAAACAGGCTCTCACAGCGTTGTCCAGGCTATTTTCAGTCTGTGATCCTCCCACCTCAGCTGCCTATAACAAATGTGAATTTGAACTGTCCCTTGCAACTATTGCCTTTCTTTGGCCTTCATCCTCCTCCAAGCCCTTCCCACTAAAGAGAAGCTCTTATTCAGGTTCCAATTAAAAGGAATGGAGGAGAGCAAAGTCCTGGGAAGAGAAGAGGAAAGGAAACATGCCTGTGATTGATACAGACCATGCCCAGCACATTGTCTCTCTGCTCTCCACATCCCCAAAACCTCTCCATGACCTCAGGGCCTGGAGCCTTGCCGAGGCCTTCTTCAGGGCCAGTTTGGAACAGACCTTCCCCTTCACTACACCTTCTGCCTCTCAGTTTTCAGCAGAAAAGTGGTCAGGAGGAACTTCTTTCCTATGAATCCCATCCCTGTGGGCTTTCTCAATGGAGGCCTGAAGGAGGGTACTGGTCATCTGTGTGGGCTTAGTTCATGGAGATGGGAGGAGAGTACTGGTCATCTGCTGTGATCTTGGTCCATGGAGGGGGTAGGAGGGTACTGATCATCTCCTGTTGCTGCTACTTAATTCAATAGCCCTAACTGCTCATATCATGGGAAACAACATTATAAGCAGAAACAAGTGAACAACCAAAAAGGTCTGACAAGATTTTCATTTGAAAATTAGTAAATCAAAAGACTTAAATTTAGGGCAAATGGTTTGACTAGACATTTCTCAAAAGATGATTTACAAATGGCCAATAATATAGAAAAATGATCAATGTAGTTCCTAACCACATGGAGATTTAGTTCCTAACCACATGAGGTATTACCTCACCCCAATTAGAATAGCAACTATCAAAAAGCAACACATAAAACGAATGCTAGTGAGGAGTTCTCATACGCTGTTGGTGGACAATACAGAGGTCCCTTCAAAACTAGAAACAGAACTAGCATATGATGGAGTAATCACTAACTCCATTATGCAGCTAATGGAAATGAAAGCAGAATGCCCACAAAGCACCTCTTCTTGCATCATTATTGCAGCAGTCATAGGAGCCAATATAGGGAATTGACCCAAATGTCCGCTGATGGATGGATGAAACAAGTGTAACATAAATACTCAAAAGGAATATTATTCATGATTAAATGAATGAACTATAGCTTGCAGCACATGGAAGAACATATTCAATGAGCTGTTAGATAAAGAAAGATAAGTGTCACCTGTCCTGACTTGTATGTGGAAGCTAAAAAGATGATCTCCTTCCAGCTGAGAATTGAGTCCAAGAAGAGTGTGGGAGGATGGTTCATGGACACAGCAGTGCAGTCACTTTCTGTGCTCTGCAGGACACTGTGTTGGTTGACACTAGACAAGCGATCCTTGAAAAGCAGGTTTCGAATGAAATCAAAACAATCACAAATGTCTGAGGTTATAGATGCGCTACTTACTCTGATCTGATTATGACAGAGCATAGAGCATATTGCAATGCCACACTATAACCCATTGATACTTACTGTGTCATTATGTGATGGTCAGACCTCTCTCCAGAGGCAGCCCCCTCCCCTTGAGTGGGAGGTATCTAGTTAGAGCTACAACCTAGGTGCTAAAACTGATTGGCCAAATATGAACCAATCAGCTGTCTCTCTGACTCACCTGGGGAGAACTTAAATTCACTTCCCTAGAGGAAGCCAGCCTCTTCCCCGACATGGCAGTGGCGTGAAGGGACGCTGATCCAGGCCTCAGAAAGGTAAGGCCTTCCCCCCACCCTAACTAATGGTTGGGGTGGGGGGCAGGTTCCAGACTTTTTCCCTCATGAACCTCTCCTTCTCATGATGGGAGCTCCCTGTAATCTTTTCTGTTTCTGCTCATTTAGCTAAATAATATTAGTTTTGTTAAACTCTCCAACATGTGTTTTCCCCACACTTGTGGCTGGAGAACTCTGTAACCTCCCACTGGTGACTTCCCCTTTTCCTAAATTAATAAATTAGAATAAATGTGTGTAATTAAAATTTGCTTCTGTCCCTGTGTATAAATTCTTTTTGCATCAGAGGACACAAACTCGGAGGAGGAGGGGGGTTCCAAAAACTCTCTCTCTGTGTGTAGAATATGATATTAGTTATCAATTACCGTATCAATTAAAAATAAAAAATCAATATTTAAAAGAACATTGAATTTCTGCCTTTTTATTTACTAACCATGGCACCATAAGTGAGTTTTTTCAAGTTAGTTATTTTATTCATTTTTTTTTATAGAAGGGAATACAGGGTACTAATAGCTACCCAAAGATTTCTCAAAAGAAATTTTGTTCCCATCACCAGTGACAAAAAAGACTTTAAAGAACAAAAGTTAGTATGTATTTATAATCTATTTTTTAAAGATATTGCTATCAATTGGAAACAGTCTCCAGCTTCGAGACCATTTTGGAGGCTGTGCAGTCTTTATGAGGTTGGGCCAGGCTGATGAAAGTAGGTCATCAGGTGTGGCTCTCTGAAGGTTATACTCACCTCTGCTTCCCACCAGTGCCCTCTAGTTCCTGTCTGTGCCGTGTGAACAAGACAGGACCTTAGGTTATACCACATATATACCACATTTCTTCCCCACTGTGGCTGCTTAAAATAGCTCTGAAACCATGAACCAAAATAAATATTTCCTCCCATAAGTTTTTTTTTTTTTTCTGTCAGGTGTTTTCTCACAACAATGAGAAAAGTAGCTAGCATGAATACAATAAGATAGGAATGATACAGTTTGAAATTTGGGAGTCATATTTGTAGCATTGTCTTATAATAATCAATCTTAGTCATATTAGTTAAAGCATTTTTACCTGGGCATTTAACAGTATAGTTCCAAACTAAAATACAAACTGAGTACAACTTATCTCCTGGAAATGTTGCTGTCATGCATTTTAAAAAAATGATTGTCTTTGTATGTGTGTCTGATGTGTGCATTTGTGTGTGTGAGTGTGAGTGTGTGTGTGTGTGTCTGATGTGTGTGTGTGTGTGTGTGTGTGTGTGTGTGTGTGTGAGTGTGGGTGCATACACAGGGAAGCCAGAGAACAAGAATCAGCCCTAGCCTTCCTTTCACCCTGTCTGAGGCAGGGTCTCTCCTGGTTCACTTCTGCCAACTTCAGGTGAACTGGCCTTCAAAGTTCTGGGCAATCTTCTGTCTCCACCTCCCATCTGATCACAGGAGGGCTGGGGTTACAGACACTGTCTGCTGCTTCCAGCTTCCTGTGGATTCTGTGGGTCTCAACTCAGGTTAGGCTTACAAAGCAAGCATGTTGGTTCTCCCCAGCCTATTACCATGTGTTTAAAGGTGTTTTCTGTATCGTTTTGGGACAGATTTGAACATACTTATATTAGTGACTCTTCTCAGTCCCAAAGTTGTTCTTCTGTGGAGGCATTTATACATTCATTATGCATAACATTTATATTTTTATGAAGACGGCCACCATCTTGTCAACTCACGTAATATCCGCTGTGACCCTTATACATAGATGGGGACACACTGTTTCCAGCTGAACTGTATCCCCCAGCAAAGATAGGTAGAAGTCCTAACCCCTGTGCAACTAGGATCATTGCAGATGAAATTAGTTACAATAAGGTCTCAGGTAGTCTACTATGATTGTGTGAGGACAGAAGAAATGTCTTGTGTCCTTAGAGGCAGACATTGGATGTGTGAGATGGAAGGTGGAGGCATGCAGAGAGAAGACAGACAGCAAGCCAGCAGAAACTAGCAAGGAAAGAAGGTTCCCCTGCAGACTTGGGAGGGAGAGGGGGCTTGGCCTATTAACACCTTGACTTGACTCTAGGACTGCAAGGCAGTAATTCCTATTGCTGAAGCTCTCCGCTTTATAGTAAGCAATTTGTTACGTGAGCTAGGAAGCTGCTGCACGTGTTCCAGGCAGTAGCTAGCATTCTCTGAGTGCTAGCTGTGCACTCTACATACCAAGAATTCTCACTAGTCCATCAGGTACTTGGGAGCCTGGCATGTATTTTACAGATTCCACAACTGAGCAGAGAGATGAGCTAGTTGGCCAAAGTCAGAATCCTTATTGTATAGTAAAATTTCATCACAGTTGTTTCTGGTTCCTCAACCTGAGCACGAGTCATTATTCCAACTTTAAAGAGGAGGAAATTGCAAGTCAGGGGGTTGGTAGGCCACTGTCCTTATCTTTGTGAAGCCAAATGCACTCATTTCCTCTGGGCCTTCACCGCTGGTAATCAGCCCAGTATTCTCTTTGTTACTTTCTTGCTTTGCCTAATTAGACCACATGCTCCTCATTTATGGACCCCCCTGAAATCCAGTAGGAAGTTTGATAAGCTATGACCAGTGGCCCATTTCAAACAGGCTGACTGCTCTTCTTGCATATGTTAACTATTTCCTCACTTCTTATGACCCACCTTGAGCAGTAGATGAGTGAGATGCTCACTTTTTTGGTTTGTTTTTTTTTAATGATACTAGCAGTTTTATAATTATAAGAATAGCCACCAAATGAGACTCAATATACTAGATATTATACTAGGATCTTACACATTAGTTAAATTTTACAAAATACATGCATTACTTTTAGTGCATGTAAGGAAAAATTGAACTCAAATTTCAGTTCTTCTCCACCATTGGGTAGTTGTAAGTCAGAGCAGAGATCTAAGTGAAGTCCAGCAGAATTTGATGACTCTTTCCTGCTCCTTACTAAGTCTGTTCTCAGTAGGTTATGTCACTACCCATTCACACTGATTAAATGCCACAGGCAGAGAGGCTTCTGGAAGAGTGTGGGGCTAACAATACACTTAGAGTGATAAGACACCTCACTTGGTATCTGCTCAATTAGAATAATTTGTTTGTTAATCATTGTAAAATAGGAGCAATTATGATGAAAAGTTTAATGAAATATTTTAGTGGCTGGGGAGATGGTAATGGGTAAGAATATTTGCCCTGTAAGCACAAGGGCCTGAGTATGATCCCCAGCACCCACATGAAAAAGCTGAGCATAGCCATAGAAGCCTGTAACCCAAGTCCTGTAGGGTGGGGAAGGGAGACAGGAATATCACTGAGGCCCACAGTTCAACCAGGCTAACTGGGGTCAGTGAGAGACTCTATCTTGAAGCATCGGGGAGGAGTGATGGAGGAGGACACCTGAAGGTCTCTGGTCTCTATATACATGTGCATGGGGAATGTACATCTGCATGGACACCTTATATACACACACCATATATAATAAGCACATCAAAATATTTTAAATAAAAAATATAAGTAGGCAATTTTTAATAGTAGTCTAGGGCTATAGAATAACAAGTGTTGTTTTTCTATTTTGAAGAAAATGCTTAAGAATGTCTTTTCATATAAAGTGACTAAGTACATTTTTATTGTCATGGAAGGCATCATTTCATAGAAAAGGCTATCTTAATTAATATCATAAAAAAGATTCAAACCATTACTCTTTTTCCCAAGCTTAGAAACTCACTGCTTATTTTTTCCCTTAAAAGTGAATAAAAGAAAAGGCTAGAGATACAGCTCAATTTGTAAATTGCTTGCCTTTGCAAGCATGTGAGCCTAAGTTTGACCCCCAGAACCCAGGTAAAATGCCAAGCATGGTGGAGCACCACACCAGGGAAGCAGAAACAAGTGGATCTCTGGGGCTTGAGGACCAACCAGTCTAGACTACTTGGTGAGCTCCAGGCTGATGAGAGACCCTGTCTCAAGAAATGGGTTGACACCTGAGGAACTTGAACCTGAGGCTGTCCTCCGCCCTCCAATGGCATGCACACACAATTCCTGCACACACAGGTGCACCCACACAAGCCCACAAGTCTGTGCTGAAATTTATAAACATAAGAGTGACTTAAGAGATTGCTGTTCTAATTGGAAGAAATTATTCTTTTAATTAGGAGATGTTGGCTCTGCAGAATGTTGCAAGTCTTCCCTAACCCATAGCAGTGCAGACTGCTGGGGTGAAATGGAAGTTACTTTTAGCACCCTCTAGAAATTCCTTCTTCTTCGAGAGGCTGCATCAGTTTCAGAGTGTCCTTGGGCTCTAAATACAGCTTGTTGTGACAGTCTGTGAGTTTGTCCAACTGGATGAGGCAGCTGATGGCTTCCTCTCCCCCTCAGATTCCCTGCTTCCAGGGCTCAGAGTGAGTCTTTAATTTTCCACCCTGTGACATTCCTTAATTTTAGGAACTGGGGACACATAAAAGACTTATGCTAGAATTAGGCCTTTTTTAATCTATTTTTTTCTTTCGATTGCTCAGTGGGAAGGCTTTCAACAGATGTTTAGCTCCTAACTCACTTGAGCTTGCTTCCTTCTGAAACCTCATGGTTATTTCCAGGGCACATTCCTTGGTTAACAAGACATTTCAGCTCTCTACCAAAGAGCACACTTGAAGCATTCTTCTCCGCTTTGCTTCCTGTATGCACATGGTGCAGAAAAACAGAGCTGGGATTCTAATCTTGCTTCAATTACTAATTAGTTAGTCCCCTGCCTTGGGTTTTAAAACCCTTGCGCTTTCATTTTGAGATCTGAAGAAATGAAGTGTTTAAATGAAATTTTAAAAAGTCATAATTGTCATATTAGGAACCAACAGTTGTATTTTAGGAGATTATATTTGGCTCTTCTAAATTGTTGCTTCTATACCATGCAGACTTAAAATATAGTAAACAATACAGCAAGTAAGGTCAATGGATGGTTTTATGGGGGAGGGAAACTGGACATGTGGTGAAGCAAGGAGCATACTATGTGTTGACAGGTGCTAGGCACACAGGTCCTCCCTGCAGGACTATTTTATTTTTTTCTTGATGCCTGAAAGTTTTTACCATAGCTTCTTGCTAGACCGTGTGCTTTGATTATGTACTTGTACATCTGTATAATTAACTGTTACAACTACTCATTTCTGTGATTCTATAAAGCTCTCTAAAACATGTCTTCCCTGACTCGTCCAGCATAGCTTTTATTCTTGGGGCTCTACTATAAACTTCCAAGCAGTCTGGAACATTCCATAGTGATTTCAGAGCATGTCAAATTCATTGCAGCTGCAAAACAGCTGTTGTAGGCAGCTCACAGTGGCACTTTGAAATGTGTCTGAATTGAATCAAAACTTGTGACTCAACTATAAATTTGATTTCAGTGTTTTATTATACTAGGACTAATACCGGAAATGATGAGATGTGATTGATATTGCTGAATATTTCCTTGCAGAGTTTGGTTATGCATCTCCTTGGTGTATGCTAACGACACATGCATATCACCTGTTAAAGTGAACTAAATCACGTCTTGCTTTGTGAAATGCAGTTTGTTGTCTGTATGAGGTAGCGTGCTGTTCTCTGCACGGTTTCATGGACTTGGACTGCCCTGTCACACCCGAGGATCATGCCAGCTTGGAAGCAGCCCTCTGGAACAGTGAAAACATCAGCCTCTCAGTGTCTACCCACCTCGCCCACCATGCCCACGATGGGCACGGGCATGGCACAGCCATTATGTGAGGAGGCCGATCTATGGGCAGAGCTGTAATGAAGGGTTGATCTATGTGCTTATGCTCGAAATGCCAAGCGAGGTAGTGATGAGGCCAGCGTCAGTGAGAACAGAGCCTGACTGACACCTTGCAGCCCCGCACATGGTGGCCGTAAGTGGAGGGCAGATGCCCCTCAGCTGTGGAGACTTGTGTGTGTTTCAGGACATACTTGAAATACCTTCAGGCTATGGATTAGGATGTGAGTCAATATTAAATGGGGCTTAGAGCCTAAGGCTGAGTGCCACACCACACACTTGCACCACACATGCACACATGTATCACACACACCACATGCATGCGGCTTTATATTTCTAATAATAACAGACAGTTTTCTTCAATTTTGAAACTGATGAAATGACTGAATTAGTACACGGGCCCTTGACCACAGCTAAAACCCATTCTCCTCTGTGTGTGTGTGTGTGTGTGTGTGTGTGTGTGTGTGTGTGTGTGTGTGTGTGTAAGGATTGAACCCAGGACTCTGTGCATGCTCTTAGCCATCTTTCTACTTTTTGTCACAGGAAACTTTTTCCCTGGGAAGATGTGAACACATGTGTATGATGGGATTCACACAGCAGACCAAAACCAGTTTGGGTAAATCAATGAGTTTATTGGGGTGACTTACAGAGCAGGGTGAAAGTTGCTCACAAAGGCAGCTGCATCACTAGAAAGCCCACCCAGCATGGGTGAGGACCCCAGGCTCACTGCACCATTTGCAGGTTACTTGGAAGTCATTGGCTCTTTCTATAACCTTAACAAGGGCTCTCGCAGCTTTTACCCCAGCCAGACCTGTCTAGATCCTGAGTCTCCTGAGTCCCCTCCCCCCCCCAGGGAATGTTTCAACTCACAGAAAACTGCTAGACAGCACTGAGGGGTCGATCCCTCAACTCTACTGCTCTTATAACCTTGGGGTGTGGTCCTTTGACCTTTTTGGTGTTTTTCCACACTTGGAGACCTCTGGACACCTCCTCCCTCCAGGAGGGATCATTTTAGTTTATTTCGAGGCACTGTCACACTTTAGTTGTCCAGTGGCTCTTGAACTCACTGGGTCACCCAGGTAAGCCTTAGCTTTCCAAGAGCCTGGAATGACAGGCTTGTGCCACAGGCCCAGGCTTCTTCTCATTCCTGAGCTAGCTCTGTGTCTCTCCCATCTGCTCTCTTCCTATGTGCTCTTGAGTCGACCTCTCACTCTTGGCTTTGGCAGTCCACACTGTTTTTGCTTGTTTTATACTTGTATTTCTTGTAGATAATCCAGCTTAAACTTTAAGCTTTGGATGTTTGGATGGACAGATACCAGCAAATATTTTTCTTGCTCTAGTGATTAGATGTCCATTGGCTACTGATTAGATTTCTTCACTGGGAGAATGACAGAATGTATGAATGACATCGTTGAATACCAAATTCTTCTGCTGCTCAAACATCTTAATGTCTTCCAATCAGTGGGAAGAGGGTTACTAGTTGTCTGTGGCTTCAGTAGTTAAAAACAACTTATTTGGAGCTGATTATTACCTGATTTTTCAAAACACCATACATATGTTCAGTTACATCATCTACAATTAAAAGGTTTCTACTTGCAACAAACTAGCATGGCTTGATTG